>CATKHJ011055309.1:0-38469 GCA_949750685.1 Vernicia montana
TAGATTAGTCACGTAGATCGGTCACCATCGATTCTCGCAAGTCCGGCAAGCTTCATGCAGATCTGGACCCGAGTTCCACCATTGTTGGCCTCCACGAGCCACCTTGAGACTTCAATTGACGTGAACTAGTGGCCAAAGAGTTCACCATCACTGCCGAACAAACTAAGCTTGCAAATAATCATTTGATCGATTGATGAGAGGACACTAGATCGATTGATCTCTACAGATTAGTAATTTGATGTTTGATTTTTATTAATTTGGGATTTATAAATCTCGACCCCAATCATGAATTTTGATGGGTTTGTTTTAGAATTGGACATGGCAGTATTGGTGCAACCTCAAGGTGAGCAATTAGATGAAATTGAAAGCAATATGCAAAGAGCTAGCTCATTTGTCCATGGCGAAGCCCAACATTTGCAGACGGCGAGAGTTCTCCAAAAAGACACCCAAAAATGGACTTGCTATGCCATCACCATTTTGTTGGTCATCATCTTGTTTTGTGATGTTATTCACAAATCTTGATATAATTCTTTAATTAGGGATTTTTTATTAAGAAATAAAGAGAGATTGGAATTGAAATTATGGAAAAGAAAGAGAAGAGAGAGAAATAACATAGTTTAGCATATGAGAGAAACATGGGTAAGAGAGAGAGAGAATGTGGGAATGAGAGAGAGATACATCTAGGTGCGTGAGTGAGAGGAGAAAGAAAAATACATCTAGGTGCTAATGTGACATTTTTAAAATTTAAAATAGCTTAGGTGGCGTTATAGTCAACTTTCTATTAGAGAAATTGACTAGAGATGGCAAAATCTGATCCGCCCCGATAGAAAATTCTTTCCCGCCTCGAACCCGATGGGAAATCCCCATCCCGTCTATGGTAATGGAGCGGGGATGAGATTGAGTTTCCCCGCCCTGCCCCGCCTTGATTTCATAAAATTAATATATATAAATTGTTTATTATAATTTCATATATATATATATATATTATTAGTTTTCTTTAAAATTATATTATTAAATATTTAATTATATTATTATTATTTAAATATTAATTAATAATATACAATAACTTAACATAAATATATATAACATATTTGTCAAAATATATAAATTATGAAGTTTTAACATTAATAAAATTATAAAAAAATAAATGGGGATCCCTGTCCTCGTCCTGAACCCGACTTATCCCGCTCCGCCTTTACCCTGACTGTACATGGGACGGGGACGAAAATCTCAAAATCCGCCCGGCCCGGCCCCATTGTCATTCCTAAAATTGACGGAAATTAGTTTTAGGGATATTCATGAAAAGATTAGTATAACGTTAGTAATATTATCGTAACAAAATGAAATTGAGGAACGATAATGTGCATTAGTCAATAATTGAGGGACGATCGATGTAATTTACCCGAATTGAAGAGAGTAAGAGCTGTAGGGAGAGAACTTTGTTTTCTTGTTTTGTTATTACTTTCTATATAATAATCTCATACATGTCTCTTGGCTATTTATACTTTGGTTGTCTGTTGACCTAAAATGAACTAATTAACAAACTAATTACACACCCACACCACTTATAAACAAATCAATAACACCAAGTTGATATAACTAACAACTCCACCTAACATCCAACTCATTTTTCTTTTGCTCTGCATTCTCATTGGCACAGTCTGACAGTCAGAACAAAAGGATTGATTCGTAATTTACAACAATCCAATTTGATTTCAAAATAATATTCTAAAATAGTTTAGTTTTATTTGTTCAACTAACACCACCACTAGTCAACTACACAACTGTTTTTTTTTTAAAAAATATATGAATAACTGTTAACGGTATATAATAACCATATTATTCAATTTGTTTGTTAAAAAAACCATATTATTACTTTGCACGTTATAATTAAAGTTTTAATTTATATTCGAATGAGATATCCAAAGCAAATGCTCATTTTGATTAAACTTGACTAATACTAAAACTTTTTAAGTAAATTTTATTTATTCAACTAACAGATATTTAAGTAAACTCAAGTTAAGTTCAAATTTCAAATTATAAATTATTATTATTCAAATATTATTACAAATAAAAATATTTAAAATTATATTGAACCTAAATATTTATTTAAGTTTAATATTATGTAATTTTTTTTTATTATTATTGAGAAAAAATATATAAATCTAAATCACGCTATGACAGTAATTGTCTAATTGAAGTGGATGTTGATTTATGTTACCTATTAGTGGGGTGGGGCATCATTTGTTCTTAAACACTGGACAGTAGGAACTAATTTATTTTAGATATAATTCTTTAGAAATATTGTGATTTTAGTATATATTTATAAAAATGGTAAACTATTAAATCAAATTAATGGCTAAATTAATCAATTTTATAAAATTAAAAAGTTCACTTAATTTTGATCGAAATTTTAAAATTAAATTAATAATATAATGTAATAATTTTAAGAATCAATTTAGCTTTGGATTAATAAAATTTTTCTTATAATTATGATTTAGAGTAAAATTTTAAGTTAGGATATAATTAAAAAAAAAAAAAAAAAAAAAAAGAGGATGTAATTGTAAAAATGCACAAAATTCAAGATAAATTTATCTATTAAAGTCTTTTTAATTGTGAATGTTTTATTTTTATTTTTTTTATGAATATCTTGGTTTTGATATAAATAATTTTTATTTTTAATGATGTATTTTTTAAATTATAATTATAATAAATTAGTTGTTGGCCTACACTTTATGCATATTTTAGTTATATATATTTTTAACTTGTGTTCTTTTATAATTTTTTAATATAAAATATAAGCAAATTATTATTGCTATTGTTTTATTAAATTTAAAATTTTAATAATTTTGAATATTAATATAAAAAAATATATAAAAGTCCATTTGAAAAGTTACTAAAAAATATATTATTTATATTAGTATGTATAAAATTCAATTGGAGCCTACATAAACATAATGAAAATATTGATGAGATAATTTTATCTATACACTTAGTTTTTTATGGAATTACTTGACACGTAATGAAATATTTTATAAACAACTTTTGAATTTAATTTTTATTACAAATATTAATTTAGATGTAGATTTAATGTTGCAAGGAATAACTATTATAATATGTCATAACCACAATCAAGGGCGGAGCCATAAAAAAATTTCAGAGGGCAAACTTTATTTTACCATAGTACATTACTGATATTTTATTTAAAATAAGCTAACAAAATAATACTTCAAATACACTAACAATAGTTAAAGTTGAAAAAACATAACATTAAAGGCTAAAAAAAATAAAATTATCATTTAAAATATAATGTCAACATACCTTACAAGTTTTAAAATTTTCTTACTATAATAGTAGCATTTAATTGTTTTAAGATACACCTATAAACAATAATATAAGAAATAATATTAGAAAATACTCAATACAAAATATATAAATTTAATTTGTAACATAATGACTAATGAGCAAATTAAAAGGAAAAAAAAGAGTATACATTACATAAGCTTATAATGGAGCAAACTCTCTAATTTACCAAATTTATATTAACCATAAATAAATAAATAAACATTTTGTTATATTAATTCAAATTAATTGTCATATTTTATAGTCATTTAGGTATATTAATATATTCCTATATATGATTTTAATACATTCCTATATAGATATTAATTTACTATTTACATTATTTTGAACAAAAGTGAAATGTATTCTTACATAGGTTCCTATTTAATGAATTTCTATGTAAGATCGATTTTAATGTTATAATCCTATTTAGATTATATTCATATTTTAATCCATAACTTTCTATGTAATGTTTCATATACTAAATAATATATTATTGTTGAATAATTCTCTCCTTATTTATCTTTGAAAGCAAACATTTTTTTTTTTTTTTTTACTTATGGTTAATCAAAATCTATATTATGGTAGAGGATAAGACATAGAAAAAACTAACCCTATAAATAAATTATTGAGCTCAAATATGATTAGTCAATTCACATCAAGAAATTGAGATATGAGAACACTTAAAATTAAGCTAATTAGAGTGGTAAACTCGTTAAGAGAGAATTAATTTCAGCGTACATTTAATATATATAATTTTTTTTAGCATTTAGAAAAGCAAAATAAACATATAATTTAGTGGAGATAAAATTAAAATAACCTTATAATTTATACATTTTTTTTTATGGGACAGTAGGAGCAAGTGCCCCATTGCCCCCTGAATCCGCCATGATCCCAATAATCACAATTATTATTATTATTGATCATTATCATTATTATTATTATTATTATTATTTTTTTGCCTGAGGATCATTATCATTATTATTGATTACCTTAAATATTTTATTTTAATTATAAAGAAAAACATGTGCATTTTCACCTTTTTCACACCATATTATGTGTTGAAAAGAAAAAAACATCATATCATATCCTATCCATTATGTACCAAAAGAAAAAACATGATATCCCTTCGCACAAACTAACTAATAATAAGAGTGTGGAAAGTATATAGAGCCGTTGCAAGAGGATAAGCCATTGAAAGTGATCAACAAGCAGTAACCACCACCACCACCACCACCAAAGTATGTAAATTGAGAGATTTGATGAAGCAAATTTGAAAATAAACTTACAAGTATTCATTTTCAGGGGGGGAGTGATAGCCCTCACCAAACTGGTCCTACCCATCTTTGAAAAAGCGGAACTTCAAAAAAAAAAAAATCATTGAAATAGCAAATAGGGATGAAGGAGATTCACTGTAGGATTTTTTTTTTTTTTATTAAAATAAGTTTATGATTTAATATGTCATTATATATTTAATTTGTGATTTAATATGTCATTATATATTTAATTTGTGATTTAATATATAATTATGTATTTATCTATTTAATTTTTAATATATAATTTAAAATTTGAATGAAAACACACATTCAATTTCAAATTTATAATATTTAAAAAAAATATATGAAAATAAAAAAATAAAATTGCAAAATAAATCTTGTATTTCTTATTTCAATTTATTCCCTTATAGATTATTGTCTTAGCTCTTCTATCTTAAAAGTTAGAAAGACAAGTTTAAATATAAAACTTTGTTATGAAGTTGTTGTTCCCGTGTGATTTTTTTTTTTTTTTAAATGAGAGAGAAATTTATTTTAATTATGAATTATTTATTATGGATTTTGTACATGAGTTTTGTTATATTTTATTAAATCAAATGAGATTTTTTTTATTAAAAAAAAAAGGATATTTTTTTTGTTTTGAAAGAAATCAAATGAATTTTAAAATCTAAATAAAATAACACATAGGTTTAAAAAAAAAAAAAAAAAAAAAAACCTAAGTCTTCCATATAAATTATAATTTTTTTTAAAGGGCCAAATACTGTAATTTTAAAATTTACTACTATTAATAGTGGGGACAGTTTGGGATCCCTCTCCCACTGTCCACTCTGATTGTGAGAAAGACTGTGACACCCAGTGAGAGAAAAACCAAGAAAGATATAATTTTTTTTTTCTTGAAAAAAAAAAAAAAAAAAAAGGAACTTTTTTGGATCTGAATTTGGGTACTGTAATATTAGATACTCTCTCTCTCTCTCTCTCTCTCTCTCTCTCTCTCTATATATATATATATATATATAATGGGCTTCTGTACTGGCTCATTATGTAGAGCTTGTTTAATAGTAAGGATAATAATAATAATTTTACCATTAAAATATTTTGAGTATAGAGAGAGAAAAAGAAGGGGTTTCTGAGGGTGGAAGAGAGGAGGGGAAAAAAAAAAAAAAAAAAAGCACCTAAAAGAATGAGAGTCTGGACTATCAGGTTCAGGATAACCATACTAGTACCACTACTATCAGTACCAGAGTCACTACTTCTTCTTCTGCTTCTATTAGGTTCCACATTCAGTCACTTTCATACCAACCAACAACATGGGCAACTGTGGCACTAGAGAGGAATCTGCTGTTGTCTCCAATGCTCAAGGTTTTTTTTTTTCTTTTTTTTACTTTTTATTTATTTTTCCCCTGTCCAGATCTGGGTGCTTTCCCCTAATTTTTGTACCTTAAACTGACTCACAAGTGAAAATTTTCATGTCTTTTTTTGAATTTTTTGATATGGGGTTTTGAAAAGGGTTTAAATTGAATTGTGGGTTTGATTTGGATTGGTAATTTATGAGTTCTGAATTTTGTTGGGCAGTTCAACAACAGCTTCATCATATGTTATCTTCTTCCTCTGTGGGTGTTAAAAATGGTCCCTCTGAGAAAAAGCACAGTCGGTCTATATCAGATCTGAGTGATCCTTCGTCTACCCCGCGAAACTTTGAGGATTCCAGGAAAAATGCTGTTCTTTATACCCACGTTATTGCCTTCACTTTATATGAACTCGAGACTATAACTAAGAGTTTCCGCTCTGATTACATTTTGGGCGAAGGTGGATTTGGGACTGTGTATAAAGGCTACATTGATGAAAATGTCAGGGTTGGCCTCAAATCTCTCCCTGTTGCTGTCAAGGTTCTCAACAAGGAGGGCCATCAAGGCCACCGCGAATGGCTTGTATGCCTCTTTTTCTTCTTCTTCTTCTTCTTCTTCTTCTTCTTCTCATTTCGATAAGATTGGTTCAGTAATGCTCTCTTATTCTGACTTTATGAATTGGGATAACATTCCAGACGGAAGTCAACTTTTTGGGGCAGCTTAGGCATCCTAATCTGGTCAAGTTGATTGGATACTGTTGCGAGGATGATCATAGATTACTTGTTTATGAGTTCATGTTCCGAGGAAGCCTTGAAAATACCCTTTTTCGAAGTATGCATTTTCTTGCCTTTTGACCCTCTTCTTCATCTTTGCATTTTTTTTTTTTATCAATTACTGTTCTTTGATGCTACTTCCCCCCTTCATATTTTGGACAACAAAATGTGCATTTTATTGGTTTTATATAACAAAATGTTAATTTAGAACACTTTCTTCACTTAATCAAAGCGGAGGCTTCTTTGTGCTATCAAATGTGTCATTTGAATTTGTTTGATTGCTTTGACATATTCTGGCAATAATTATGGACAAAAAACTTCATGCCATGATAAACACCTGTATCAAGCACTCTGGTCTGCTTTTGTAATGAACAAGATATCTTGATTTTCTCACCATTGGTGTCTTACAATTTCACAAAGATGAGCACCTTTTTTCTTGATTTTATCTGTCTACCAAACACATGATGTGCTTGGATACTTTTTGTGCACTACTAATACATTACACTAGTTATTCAAAATAGCCTCACAAATAAAAAAAATATTGTTTCAGAGTACAATGGCATTGTAAATTCCAGTTGGCCTATGCAAGTTTGTTGAAAAACCTTCTAGTTGAGATGGCTGTTTCACCCTGCCATGTTAGGAAACCTGTGCCCCACCCCTGCTCCTAATCTGTTGGGGCAAGGCCATTGCAATTCCTTAAGGTTCCTTATATTGTATGCTTCCGTAGATTTAAATTTGATTGGAAAATAGATTATAAATCATCTTACACCACTACATGGGCTCTTTTTTTTTTTTTTTTTTTTTTGTCCTCATTATCCAGGGTAGTGTTAGTCTTTCCTTGGAACCTATCTCTTCTTTGTGTTGTTGGTTCCTTGCAGTCTTTCATACTCTTTATAAGTTTCTCTTTGTTTAGCAATCTATTGGAGATGTACATTTGTCAAAGCAGTGATCTTACTCCTTGACCATCCTCTACATCCATCGCCATAAACACATTGCTTCTTATATAAGGAATTCAGCAAAAACAGGAGTGCTACTTGTTATTGAAATTAATGAAGAGGTTGACCTGACCATGGGATCATTTTCATTTTTTGCCTGTCAAAAATAGTGATTAGTATTGTAATAAACCAGATGTTAGTGTAATTCATATATAAGGGAGGCAGAAAATGATGCTTAGTCCAAAACCTGAAATTGAGAGAGAAACAAATAATATTAATGGAAAAAGGAGCTTACCAAATCAAAGGAGCTCACATAGACAGTTAAGGCATCACCATTGGTTGAACCTTTTGTTATTTATGTGGATAAGGGGCACATTGCTGTCATCTTTCTTTCATCACCACTAACAGAAATGAAGCACTTTTACTGTGCACTGTATGCTTTAAGTGGATTATCTGTGCGCACTATGTCCTTGTTTGATGGTTATATTGTCAATGATTGCGTATTACTTAATTCTACAGTCGAAACCATCCCACTTGGATTTACCTGGAAAAAAATGCAATGACAATAAAATAATACATGTGGATCATCCATGCCTATTTACTGAGCTATCTCTTAGGAGGAAGATGAATGACACTTTGAAAATCATCCACCACAATGATGGATGGATTGTATTTGCTAGTGGGTTGATGCTACCTAATACAATATACATGGTCTACGCAATTTTTGATGATTTGTCAGCAACACTGGTGCCAACCAATGTTTATTGTTTAATTCTAATGAAACATTAACTAGGTTTATAATGCAAGAGATAGTGCCTATGATGTTAATTTTTGTCGACTTGAATTGATATGGCTTTTTTCCTGGGGCTTTCAGAAGTAACTGTTCCACTATCTTGGGCCACAAGAATGATGATTGCTCTTGGAGCTGCCAAAGGGCTTGCTTTCCTTCACAATGCTGAAAGGCCAGTTATATATCGGGACTTCAAAACTTCTAATATATTATTGGACTCTGTGAGTGGTGTTTCTTTTAATTTCATTATGTGGGAATTTACTGGTGTGTTTTCTTGGTACAGAAATAGTCCTTTCCTTTACTAACACAGTTCCCCATGTATCCACAGGATTATACAGCCAAGCTATCTGATTTTGGGCTTGCAAAAGCTGGACCACAAGGTGATGAGACTCATGTATCAACTCGAGTGATGGGTACCTATGGTTATGCTGCTCCTGAATATGTAATGACCGGTAAGCCTCCACTTTCTGAAATGCTTGATTTATCAGCCTGATTTATACCATGTTTTCTTTATCCTTTGAAAAGCCATCAGGCTTGGTTGAATAAAAAAGAAATGGGAAGAAACATAATTCATTATCCAACATGCAACAATGTGATACGGCTAATATTAATTATGAATCTCAAACTGGGCCCTGCAAAATATTTGGTGCACACTCAAAATCTCTAATAATGATGCAAATAATAACAAATATGTGCAGAACATAGTATTATAATGTTGAAAGGAGATCTATATTGCATTAAGTAATGAAGATTTTCAGACTCCGGGTGATTCACTGATGGGAGAAGGGTGAGAACTAGTATATGCTTGCTAAATAATGTTTAAAGGAAAAGCCAATTATCTCCTATTATTCCTTGTGGCAACCATTCCAATTCCCAGCTCTGCTGTGACATTAATGTTGAAAAATGAATGTGAACTTGCTCTATTAGCAACCACTTCCTTGATAATTTCTTGTGTGATCTACATTTTATCATTTTTATGGTTTTATTATATGAAAGATACAGTTATGTCAGTGTTAAATGTATAGGTACCAATGGTGTCTGCAGATATACATATGCATGTAAGCTCACTGTTCTGAACGAAGTCTTTGATTTGCAGGTCACCTGACTGCAAGGAGTGATGTATATAGCTTCGGAGTTGTGCTTCTAGAGCTATTAACAGGAAGGAAATCTGTTGACAAGACGAGGCCCAGCAAGGAGCAGAACTTGGTAGAGTGGGCCCGTCCAAAATTGAATGACAAGAGAAAGTTGTTGCAAATAATTGACCCTAGATTGGAAAACCAGTACTCTGTAAGGGCAGCACAGAAAGCCTGCAGCTTGGCATACTATTGTTTGAGCCAGAACCCCAAGGCAAGGCCCTTGATGAGCGATGTAGTTGAAACTTTGGAACCTCTACAATGTAGTAATGATGGTGCAAATGAAGTCTCATCAATTACCCCAATCCTAGTAGGAGGTGCTGGTGCATTTGCAATGGGCGGAGTCCCTGATTATCAAATGCGTCGTAGATTTACCAACAATGTTGGTCCTGGTTCAAGTTGTCGGTCACCTAATCCAAATTGCTCCCCGGGTGGTCCTGCTGCATGCAGGGTTAGATGAGCAATGTCACCACAATGTATTTGGTGTGCTTTTTTCGCTCTCCAACTGTCGTCTTTGGGAATGACAAATCTGATTGTTAAACCATGAGTGCTTTTGCTTCTTGGTACTTCCTGTACATTCTGTCATCTTGATCCCCAACCAGTTGTTAATTGTTACTGTCTGACTTTGTGCTTGTATTACTTTTCTAGTGAAAGTTTTTTTAGCAATGGAAATTGCCAAATGAAACCAGTTTTTGTTGTTGAAAGAAGGGAAAGGACAAAAATACTGAAGAAAAGAAGAAATGGAAACGGTTTTTTCTTGACCAGGAGATGTCCTACATCCTAACTACTACTCAGTTCACAGGCTAATGTTATGCTGGTGTAAAAATTCTTAGTGCTGCTTTAAGAATCCTATTTGATACATTGTTGGATAACCTTTGATAATCCTTTTCTGATGTAGCCAGTCTTTCCACTAAACAACTACTTCTGAATCATTAACTTGCAATTCTTTGCCATTGTTTCAATGATTTTGTTAAACTTTCATGGAAGCTATATGACATTGTTAATTGATCTATCATTAAAAAATGTTTTATATTTAAAATGTCGATTAAAAGTCATTAAAAAAAAATCATTTTGATATTAACTTGATAAATTATGAAATCATATGGTATAAAATCTATTGATTTATTATAGGTTGAATCCTTCCTACATTTTATATTTTTCAACAATGTAAAAAATGGCCTATGACTAATAAAAATATATTTACCCAATTAAAGTGTTAAGAATCAATAATCTCACATTGGAAATATACACTAAAAATATATGGTATATAATGGTTTGAACTTAACTACTTAATTGGTTAGTTCTAACTTTTTAGTAATGGTTAACTCAAACTCATTAAACCCAATTCATTTGTAGGCTTAATTTATACCAAATTCAAGTCACCTCTACCCTTTCAATTTAATTTCTATCATGGTATCAGAGCAGGTTTGGTCCGGTTCAATTTCAATCATCCGGTGTCCATCTGAATGTCCAGTCCCAGCGGCCCGGTCCGGTGTTGCCGCTGCATTCAAATTTCAATTTCAGGGAGAGGAATTCAATTTCAAGTGGTCAACTGGAAATTCAAAGTCCAGTTGTCACTTGAGGGGGAGTGTTAAGAATCAATAATCTCACATTGAAAATATACACTAAAAATACATGGTATATAATAGTTTGGGCTTAACTACCTAATTGGTTAGTTCTAACCTTTTAGCAATGGTTAACTCAAACTTATTAAACCCAATTTATTTGTGGAATTAACTTATAACCAATTCAAGTTACCTCTATCCTTTCAATTCAATTTCTATGGTTTCCCAAAACACTAATCGCAAAGATCACATTTCATTTGCTAGCATATAATTGGGCGCATTCTAAGAATTTTGTCACCATCATTGGCTTCGCGTGATTCCATAACAGCGGAAGAAGAAAAAAATATCCATTTGTTGACCCATTGCTCTGCTACTCTGCACCACACAAATTTTATACCCCTGTTCAGCTCTTTCTTTCTCTCTGTTTGTCTCTGTCTGTCTGTTCGTATGCATGTCTTTCCCATCCACCATGATCAATCATACCATGAAACTAATAATATTTCTAATTCTTTTAATCCCCCAGTTTATGATCATTACTACACCAGGTAAGTTAAATTTCTAAGCAAGACCCTGTTTATTACTCTGTTTTTGGTCGCTAATGACACATTACATGCAGCAGCTCAAGTGTTGCAAATACAAGGGGAGTTCCGGCCGGCAGAACCAATCCAGTACCGGCTATTTGAGTCGACAGAGCGACGAAGGCTAGCAGAACCTTACCAGCTGTGCTTATTATGCAAGTGCTGTGCTGCAAGTGGTGCCACCACCTGTGCTACCATGTCTTGCTGCTTTGGTATTGATTGCCAGCTTCCTAATAAGCCTTATGGGGTTTGTGCTTTTGTACCCAAAACTTGTAATTGTTCTTCTTGTGCTTAATTTTTCATTTCAAAACTGCTTCAAAGGCAAAGCCCATCACTTTTTTTATAGTATACATAACCATTGGTTGAACTTGACAAATATATAATTATATCAATTGCTGTATAAATTGTAGACACCATATTTCTGTATTTATAAAATAAATGGGATCATCCACATATGTTAAAATTCTAAAAAATTTATGGGTTATCACAGAAATAAAGATTTCTATATGATTTGGTGTTTGATTAAGAACTTTGGGCAAAGAAGCATGTCAGAAAATTTTGGGAATTGGAAGATATTTCATTTCCCTTTGGAGTGAATTGGTGGAGGATTGTTTTTTAGGATTTGTTCTCCTAAATTCAAATGTATACTTGTGTATTTCCATTCAATTGATTTGAATTTGAATGTTCATGAATTTCTTGGTGATTTATAATTAGGAATTGGTTGACTTATGGGTTATGATAGTACTTGATTAACATATGTACTAATTAAGTAAATATGGATAAGATATTTTTATAAGAAAAATCATGAATTTAAATGTTTTACATACAACCCCTCCTTTTTTTTTTCTTTTTTTTTTCCAAAACATGTTGTTAAAAAAATAAAATATTGGTTCAATTCATAATAATCTATGAAAATAAAAGTTTGTCATCCATATACTTCCCTATAAATCAATTGGAAAAAGAAAAATTCAAGAGAAAATTAAGAACTATGAACACTATTTGAATTGCATCAAATGGATCTTGCTTTAGATTAGATGAGGGAAATGAAATTTAAAAAAGAAAAATAGAATTGTAAATAAAAGATTAGAGTTTGATTGGTACTTGTGCAAGTATAGATTATTGGTTTAAAATCCCAAAAAATTATTAAAAAAATATAATCCTAGTTGATTTTTTTTTTTTTTAAATTACAACCCTAATTATTATTTTCTCTCTAACTTTCCTTTAGCCAATTAACCTCTTGTAATTATCTTAGGAAAAAAGAAAAGAAGGTTTTTTTTTTTTTCTTTTTTTTTTTTTTTGCCCAAAAAAAGAAAAGAAGGTTTGGTTGATGGGTTAATTTAGTTGGTCGGTGAGGTGCTACATATAATAATAATAATAATAATAATAATAATAATAATAAAAGAATTAGGATGTTTGATTAGACAAGCAATGCAAAAAATGGTTGGTTCTCATTTTGACAGACTTGCACTTAATTATCAAATCAAATTTGTCTATTTCATAGTAAGGTTCCTTTCATTTCTTTCCTCAAATAAATAAATAAATAGAAAGTTCCTTTCATTTCCACTGGACTCCACTTCAACTTTCGTCAATATTCATTCAGCTCCCACTAATTAGGGCTAATCACGAATAATTCGAACCGAATTAAAAATTCGAACTAGAAAGAAAAAAATTTAATTTTCAAAAAAATTGTCGAATCTTATTGAATCGATAGTAGTAATATGATTTGGTACTATAAATGAGTGTAATTTTATTGAAAATCGATATGGAATAGAACTGAACCGAACCAAATAAAAGCTCATTAATACAATAATACTTATATCATATAGCCTAAGATCCTAAGCCCATCTTATCATAGCCCATCTTAATAATAAAAATAATAATAATAATAATAAGGTTTATTTATCCAAAATACTTGACTTGTTAAAATCGAATAATCAAACCGAATTGAAATATTGGAACAATTCGGTACAGATATTTTTTAATATTTGGTTCAATTTTGATTCTTCAATTTTAAATTTTTCGAGTTTCGGTTCGGTTTAAAAATTTTTAAATCTTCAGTTTCACTCGAATCGTGCACACCCCTACCACTAATATATACATTTATTATAATATATAGTATTTGTAGAAGAATGGCGTTATTGCCAGAGAGATAATTAATAGGGCCAGAGCAAAAGAAATTTTTAAAATTTTAAGTTGATAAATTTGCTCTTACAATTAATTGAGTTAAAATTTTCTTTTATTTCTTTCCATAAATTCATTTTACCTTATTTAATCAATTTTAGCAATAACATACACCAAAAAAGAAAACAAACAAACAAATAAAACAATCATTTTTTTTTCACTCATGGACTCAACAATTTTTATTATTATTAAATAGGCGCTTCATTTTTTTTTTTTTATGCATCAAACTTATGAAAAATTGAATTATTATTCAAAATTCAAAACCTATGGTCATATGGTATTTTTCCTACAAATAATATCAATTTGAATTTAAAGTAATATAAATTTATATCCATCTATACTATCTCTTCAATTTATAATAATATCTGAAAAACCAATGGCCCTTTAAACATAAATTGATATGATATGTACTTTTTAGATTAGTTCCTAGTATTATAATATTCAATATATTATTATATGATTTTTTTAAAATAAATTAGAATTTTTCAATCTCATCAAATGAATTTAAATAAATAATTATGATTTATCTCATAAATATTGTCATCTTAATAATAATAAGTAATAATTTAATTATAAAAGATCAAATAAGTTGCATAGTAAAAGATTAAAAAAAATATTTTAGGAAATAAAATATAGTAAAAAAATATAAAAGTAATTTTGTCTATTTAATACTTAAAAAAAGGAAATATAAATATTTATGGAAATAAATGAAAATTTTAACTCAATTTATTGAAATGGCAAATTTGTCAACTTAGAGTTTTAAAATGTTCTTTGCTATGGCCTTATCAATTATTGCTATGACAATATCACTACCATTTGCAAAATCATTAGAAAAATTAAAAAAGGTTCAATTCAAATTAGAGTTCAACAGAGGTATTAATTTTTGAATGCATAAACCGAAAATTAATGATGTGTTATTTGACTTGTATGAAAAGATAATTTAATTTCGATTAACACATAAATTGGTTTGAAAATGATATGATTTATCTAAAAAATAAAGAATTAATTTTTCGAGTTCAAATTTCAATAAATAGATATATATGAAAAAAATGAGAACTATTTTAAGTTTATAGGTTATAGGCTCCGTTTAGTTTAGTTGTTCGTAGTAGTTGTTGCTGGTAGCAAGTATCTGATAGCTGATTGATAGTTACTGTTAGCTGATAGCTAATTGTTTGATAAAATTATTATTAGTTGTTATTGTTAATATGTTTAATAATGATAAAGAATAAATATTAATATTTACATTTTATTTAAATATTATTTTTAATATGATAATTTAGCATTTTTATTTAAATAAGTAGAAATTGTTTCAAAAAAACTTAAAATTGGTGCTTTTGTAAAGAGCATATATTTGACTACCTAACAGTTACTCCCTCTATTCCTTTCTAATTGACACTTTAAAGAAAAATTGTTTCAATTTATATGTCATTTTGTTCGTAGATCAGCGAACGGGGCAGCTCATTGTTTAGCTCGCTCTCTTACTTCTTTGTCTGGTCTGCAAGAGTGGATGTCTTTGTATCCTCCTTGCATCTCTTATATTTTGAATAATGATATTTCTGTGCTAAGGAGTTAGATGATGATGAATGCTAAGGAGGTGCTAACATAGCTAGGATGTCTTGGTGTATTCTCTGATTTCTCTTTTAGCCTATTTTGCAAAAAAAGATAATCAATAAAGCATTAATATTTTTTTTTTTCAATTTTATCTTTATCCCTTATTAATTGGGTTTGTAATAATTTCAAGCAATTTTAACAAATTCAGAGGGTAACTTAGTTATTTTTATTATTTTTTTTTTCTATAATTGTGTTATTTAATGGTTTTTCAATTTATGTGAAACTATCTAAAATGTTAATTGAAATAGAATTGAGGAAGTATCTAACAGCTAACAACTATCATTAAAAAAAAAATAATCAAATGAGTTTGATGCAATTAATGGAAACTAAAAAGCTAATAGTTGCATATCAAACACCCACATTCTCCTATAAAATCAATGTTTTCAAATTCGGCCGGTCTTAGAATCGGCTAAGGTAGAAGGTCACGGGTTATAAGTTCAAATTAATGAACGTTACCAGAGCAATTAATGAACATTACTCAAAAAATTATAACAAATTAACTCATTAAGTTACCATTTTGAAATTCAAATTATTATGGGTCTCACTACTTGGTAGTGGGAGGTCAATTCGAATTTGTGTTTTCTTACGTAAGAAATATGAATTTAAATATTTATATATTCAAAATGGTGAATGAGTGAATAATAATTTGAAACTTAAAGTAAGTTTTACGCAAGAGGTGGGTATGGGTTAGATGGTATGTAAGTTTTACTCATATTTACCCTAACCCATTCATTATTTAAAAATAATTTACCTTATAATATTTAAAATAATTTAAATCTAATAATACAAAAAAAATTTTGCTCCACAAACAAATTATTATTATTATTATTATTATTCAATGTGATTTGTAGAGGCAACACTTGGTATGCATGCATGGAGTGGACCCTGGGTGATGACGTAACAATTCATCATAATTTTTTATATCAAAAATACCTTTTGATTTGACTCATTAACTGAGTTAAGTCTTTAATTATAAACACCGCATTTAATAAAATTATAAAATTGTAATTCAAAATTACAATATTGAATTTTAACAAGGACAAAGGTACAAATAGAACTCTCTCCTTTGTGTTGATACTTAAGTAAGCTCTTAATGTTTTTTTTGGTCCCATTAGACCCTTAATATTTTCAAAATGGCACATATAAAACCCTCTCATTTGAGCTGATGCTCAAGTGAGCCGTTAATGTTTTTTTTTTGTCCCATTAAACCTTTAACATTTTCAAAATGGTACATATAAAACCTTATGTCCATAATTTAGAATTTTTGTCAAGTAATGTTAAAAATAAAAAATTAATATCTATACACCTACGTATTAATTTTTATTTTTGTATAAATAATTTTTAAACTATTTGGAGAAAATTTAATATTTGTGAAATTTAAAGTTAATAAAATTAATTAATTAATTAAAATATTACAAATTTAATTTAATATAAAATTACTCATTAGTTCTTATACATTAAAATATAATTTATAAAAAAATATATTTTATCTTTATTTTAAAAAAAAATATTCAAAACCGAAGAGAGATAAAAAAATATATATATTTTATCTTTATTAAAATATAAAATATAATTTTTTTTATAAATTATAAGGATTAAGAAATCATTTTATATTAAATTAAATTTGTAATATTTTAATTAATTAATTAATTTTATTAACTTTAAATTTCTCTAAATAGTTTAAAAAATATTTATACAAAAATAAAAATTAATACGTAGGTGCATAGATATTAATTTTTTATTTTTAACATTACTTTACAAAAATCATAAATTATAGATAGAGGGGTTTTATATGTACCATTTTGAAAAGATTAAGGGTCTAATAGGACTAAAAAAAACATTAAGGGCTCACTTAAGCATCAGTCCAAATGAGAGGGTCCTATTTGTACCTTTGACCTTTTAACAAATATTCATTTCTTTAAAATCACAATATTGAATTATAAAAGAATTTTTTCTTTTTTCTTTTTTTTTATTCTCTTTCAAAATTATAATATCGAATTTTAACAAATCTCCATGATTTTCACATTCGCATTTCCATTTTGAAATTTTTTTCTATTTTTTATAAAATAAAATATAATTATAAATAATAATAATAATAAAATGAGCTGGACTTTTTTTTAAAAAATAGGTTGACTATTTAAAAAAAATTATTAATGGGTTGAAATTGGTACTTATACCCAATCCTTTTAAACCCATATATTAAGAAGATAAATGAGTTTGACCCATTTATAATATTAATTACCCATTTATTACCCACGCACATATTTAAATGGGTGAGTATGAGTGGATAAATGAATATGAGTCATTTTGACATCCCTACTCTATGCTAAGGAAAGTAAAGTTATCCCACGTTGAAAAAATGAAAAGTTTAAATGGATTATATATTGAAAGGCTTATTTTTTCAATGCTAAGAAAGTAATCAAAGATATTCTCTCTTATACGAGTGAGATGCAAATTCATAGTTTAAATTTAGGTTCAACGTGTGAGTGTGTGACCTCGTATACGAATATCGGACTGAAATGGGTTAGCTCGTGTCAAACTTGGTTTTGCACCTTTTTTTTTTTTTTTTTTTTTTCTCCAATGGCAAAAAAAATTCCATAGCCAAGTTAATCCGGGAAAATCAGTCTGGGTCTCCTGGGTCACCGAGTGCCTGACCGGTTTGCCAAGTTTTGCCCCGAGTCATTGGAATTGGATTATTTTGACTAACCCAAACTGGCCTGGGGACTGGTTCCCAGTCCAACAGATCAGGCCAGTCCATATATGACAACAATTTATAAAATATGTGCACATCCATTTTCAAAAAGCGGTTGGATTGAATCCAAGATTTTTTAATATCAAGTTGGTACGGCCCAACTAAACTTTAAAAGTCATTTTACTATGGTTTTTTTTTACACAAATACATAATATATATATATATATATATACTAAAAAAAAAACTTTAAAAAATGTGTATTCAACTACTTTTTATTATAAAAATATTTCTATTAACTTTTATATCATATATGTGATGGTGAGTTACTTAATAATATTATTTTAAAAAAATCTCAACAATTTTAAATTTCTTCTTAATATTATTATAAAATTAATTATTTTTTATTTTTTATTTTATGAAATAAGCTCTTAATAATCATATATATTTTAATAAATGAAAACTAATTTAAATAAAAATACATAAAAATAATAGAAACTAACAATGGTAAAAAAATAATAATAAGAAGAAGAAATTTTTTTTTGTTTATTTTTATACATTTTAATTGATTGATGTAGTCAATATTTGTGCTATCTACAAATATTTTGATAAATTGACAATAATTTCAAGAAGTGCATTAGCACACTTTAAAAAAAAAAAAAAAAAGTAAATGGTATATGTTTATGAAAATATGGTATATGTTACATTTATATTTGGTATTTGCAACTACTTAATATTTATATATATTAGAAATATAAAAAAAAAATTAAAAATATAAAGTAAGTAAATGGTATACGTATACCATAAATTGATATATGTTTAGTAGATTTTTTGTATTTGTAACTACTTTATATTTATACAGATTAGAAATATGAAAAAATTAAAAAAATAAAGTAACAGTAAGTGGTATACATATACCATAAATTGGTATACGTTCAATAGATTTTTGGTATCTGCAACTATTTTATATTTATACATATTGAAAATATGAAAAAATTAAAAAAGATAAAGTAACAGTAAATGTTATACGTATACTATAAATTGGTATACTTTTAATAGATTTTTAATATTTGTAACTACTTTATATTTATACAAATTGAAAATATGAAAAAATTAAAAAGATAGAGTAACAGTAAATGATATATGTATACCATAAATTGGTATACTTTTAATATCATCAACTATTTTATATATACCGATTGCAAATTTGAAAAAATTAAAAAGATATATAAACTAACAGTAAATGGTATACATATGCCAAAAATTGGTATACGTTAAATATATGTTTGGTATTTGCAATTATTTTAATATATATATATATATATATTAATTTAATTAAAAAATTAGTTAAATTAATTAACTACGTGTGGAATATAAAAAATAATTAATGGATTTTTCCTAAAAAAATAATTAATAAATTCAATTAAAATAATAATAATAATTATTATTATTATTATTTTAATAATAATATAATATGATAAAATAAAATTATTCAGCAAACGACAATTATTTCTAAAATAAAAAAATTATTTTAGTTATTAAAATTTTAAATTCAATGTTTGAACTGTTCAGAAGTCAAGTTTTGAGTTTCACTATGTGAAAAAAATTACGAATTGGAGAAGTCGGATAAATGAAAATTTTAACTTTTTCCACTAAATAGCTAAATAATTCTCTTTAGAAAAAAATTCAAATAATTGAGTTTAGAAAAGTTAAGAAATAAATGTATAAAAATATTAATCATGGATTTTTAATTTATTTATAATCAACTTGATATTCCTTTAGAATAAAAAAAAAATTCAATAAATAAAATACGTGTATGTAATATAATATTATAAATAATAAAAAGTAATAAATTGGTAATGATAAGTAAAAAAAAAAAAAAAAAAAGAACCACAAAATGCAAAGAATATATTTTTTTAACAAAAAATAAAGAAAGAGTATAAGAATAAATGAGGGAGGATAAAAAAATAAAAAAAAATTAAAATGGAATTAAAATTGTAATTAAAAATTAAAAAAGAAAAAAGTTATAGTGGATAATTTCCTCTTTTATTGATAGAGTCAATGACACTTCATGAACATAAATTTAAACTTGACCCATCTTAGATAGAGTTGGATTGGATGAATCTAGCGGACCTTAGTCTCGTGAACACGTCAACATAAGTGTTGAACACTCTCCATTTTCCAAGGGTTAATTTCACATTGCTATTGATGATCATTTTTTGAACCAAAATATTAAAAAATTAATAATAATACTTTATAAATTAATTTTAGGTTCATAAAAATTTAATTGTAAAAATTTATTATTTATTGACTCAAAATGATTCTTTTTAGTCTTTACTCAAAAGATGATATTAGGAATGCTAATGAATTTAGAAATTTAGAAATTATAAAAATTATACAGCTGAATAGATCAAACTTGAGAAGTTTAAACACATAGAAATGAGTTTTTTTCTTTTAGATTTTTGTAAATAACGTTCATTTGCTAAAAATAGTGTATTTTTTTTTTTTTTATGTTTTAATTTTTATGAGAAAGGAAGAAAAATATTACATGATACACATTTAAGGATAAATCATCACCTCACAAATATCATTTAACAACAAACTAGAAATACCAATAGGAGAAGATTCCAATACATATTCAAGTATATACTCTCATAGTGCTCCAACTAATTCACCCAAAAATGTGTTGCTGAATTACTATTAACACTTGGAAATTAATTTTTATATCATGTGATTAGACTCGGTTCCACTCAATTATTAGATGAAATAGCCTAATAATCCATACGTGCCCATCAATTTATTTAAAATGGTCAGAATCTAACTAGTTATAATTTTAAAAATAATTATTAATTACTTGTAAGTGACTAAAACATCTATTAACAAAACTGGTGGTATTGTTACTTAAAAAAATTCTTCTCTTTTTCCTTATTATTTTCTTCTAAAACTATTGGACAAACTCATAAATACTTCATAATTTTCAATGCAAAAAATAATTATGTATTAATTATTATTCATTAACTTTATGCTCTTGTTAATTTAAGTATTTATTCATCACATTCTAAATTTATGTCTTTATTTTTTTCATATATATAGATGTATACTAATAATTTTTATCGTGTTTAATTTTGATTATTTATAACAACTACTTAAAAGTTTAATGAATATACTAATTATTAATTTAAATATCATTTAAACATTTACCGTTAATCATATTTAAATGTGATTTTTACTCACAATTTTTAATTATTTTATTTACATATATTTTTACTTTATTTCAATATATATTTTATTCAATCCTGAATTTTAATAAATTACACTAATCTTAATTTATCTTATATAATATTTATTATATATTTAATTAAATTATGATTTAAAAATTTCCCTTAATTCAAGTTTAACACTAAATTCAAGTTAAACATCTATTTTTAAATATTTCAATAATTAAGTAAAATTTAATAATCCTTACTATATAAAACATATAAATTTTTTATCATATAATAAACAAATTTTATTTTATAATTTGTAGACACATTTACTAGTAGCTTATATAATGATACAATCTTAAAAATCATTTTAAATTATAATCGTTATAATAGTATGTAACTTATAATTATTTAAATATAATTTAATTCTCTTTATTATAATTTCTTTTATTATATGATCAATAGTATATACAAATCAAATAAATTTTTAGGCATATTAGTATTCTTATGGGTATTCATAAATTAGCAATTTTCATTACTAATATATTTAATATTTTTAAATTCAACTCAATACTTAAATTAGTAAAAATAAACTTGCTTCTTGAACCAATAAAATTAAAGTTTTTTTTTGAATAATTTTAATTCTATATCTTTTAAGAAGAATATTTGTACTTACCCAAAATGTTATAGGTATGACATTTGCTTGTATAATCTCATATGGAGATCCAACTATTAAGATTATATCATATTTTGTTTGATTAATCAATTGACATTTTAATGTTAGTTATTATCCTTTTTAATAGTTAATTTGCATTGATACAATTATAAGAACAAGTGGCTTATGACAGACACATGATGGAATATAATGGGAGGCCAAATTTTAAATGTATAAAATAAATTATATATAATATATCAATCAAATAATGTATTAATTTTTATTATAATAATAATATCAAAATAAAATTTAGTTATATTTGTTTGAAAATATAAAAGTTGTCATAGATGAGAAAAATATTATGGTTGTATTTTTAATTGTACCAACATTAAATATTATGTAAAGTCTTGTGAATAAATTTTTTCTAAAATTTATAAAAGAAAAATTTAGTAATCTAAATTCAGTATGAGCAATTAGAATATAGAAATTTTAATAAAAATTAGTAACATAGTATAAAAACTAGTGAACTAAATTACATCAAAATATTAATTTTTAACAATTATCTTTATACTAAATTACATTATTTTCTTTATACTAAATTATATTATTTTTAAATTTACATGATCATCTATAAAAATCTAAATCGCTTATGAAACTTTATTTACATCAATACCTAATTAGATTAAATAGCTAGCAAACTTATTATTGCAACCAAAATTTAATTTGTTGACCCTCTAATAACTGTTTAAAAAAATGTAAAATAAAATTTATCATTTTAAGAGTGGATGTTGTTAGTTTTTAATAAATAAAATGGCCTAACCCAATATATAAAGGATTGTGGATGTGGTAAAAAGGATTGTGTTCATGCATGTCTTTTTGAGGTATTTAATTTTCTTTCTCCAAGTTTACTAAAATCTATATCACGGTATAATTGATAATTTAAAAAAAAAACATTTTAATTGGTAAATTAAAGTTGAAACATTTGTTATTTTTTAGCAAAAGTTCAAGTATTATATTGTGGATGTTATAATGGAAGATGGAAAACTGGTTTTTTTTTGGTGAACATTGATGTGTGTTCGGTCATGGCAGCTGAGTTTTGGGGAGTTTGGCATGGTCTCCGTTTAGCTTGGAATAAGGGGTATGGAAGAGTTGTTTTTGAATGTGACAATGCTAGTGTTGTGAAAAATTTAACCAAGAATAGGAACCTCAGCTTAAGGAATTTGGATCTGATCCATGGTATTAAGAAGATGATGCATTAGGAGTGGGAATTACAAATTTTACATGTTTACAAGGAAGGAAATCGTTGTGCAAACCATCTTGTTAATTTGGTATTTGATGTGTCTTTGGGTTATCATGTTTTATCTAAGCCTCGTATCAGTATTTGTAGTCTATTAATGAAAGATAGTATAGGAGTTTCTATACCAAGAATGTGTCATTTGTAATTGTTTCAGGCTTTTAGCCTCCCTTCAATGAAAAATAAAATGCTAAGTAGGGTTAAATTATTTATATTTAAAAATACTAATTGATATAGAGTTTTTTTTTTTTTTTTTTTTTTTTTTTTTTTTTATCGAAGAGAGGAATTTAACATTGGTTAATTATATTTTTTAAATTTAATTAAAATTCACATTTATTATCTTTATGATTTCAAATTTTAATTAAATTATTTATATTAAGATAAAATATTAATTGTATATCAAAATTAACTAAAAAAAAGTAAAGTAAAAAGAAATTTCAATAAGAGTAACTTGCATAAGTATTGATGAATGATTTATTCATCCATATAAAAATAATGAATAAAATAATCTTTTATGTAGAATAATAACTTGTTAAAAAAAAATTATTTGAAAGTTGAATTGCACATTAATGATGAGAGATAATAATTATTTTTTGAAAATTAAAGTCAATTTTTACTAAATCTAATTGACAAGGAAAATAGTATTTTAATCAATGAAAATAATTATACTTCATTTCATAATTTAAAAAATTACAAAAATATCATTCTAGCTGGCTAGATTTTCGCCACATGTTTTTATCCTATTTAAAAAGAGAAATTATTAAGTAGGATATGAGTATACTCCTCCTACTCATATAAAAGTGAATCACATAGGTATGTTTCTATTTATGTGAGTAGGAGAAACATGTTTTATCTTACCTAATAATTTTTCATTTAAAAATATTTATGTGATCATCGCTAAGACATTATCCCAACCAATCCTATAGTCATGAATTTGCAAAATTTTGGTAGAAAAAAGAGCCATCTGTCTTTAAGAGAAACCCCAAAAGGGAATGTTGGAATTCTGGTTGTTATTGCTTTTGTGTACAGTGATGATAATATTTGTTCAAATCTTTAAGTTAATTAGGTACTAAAATAATATTAATTGTATAGATTACAAATCCCTATCCACACTTTTTTTTTTTTTTTTTATCACACATGTTGTATAGATTACAAAGACTAACGTGGTCCACTATTCTTCTTCTCATTCCCAATTTTTAAATGGAAAATTATAGCTAAAAATGTATTAAGATGATGTAATATGGCTTAATGCTCCTAATGCTTTTTTTAAGAAATGCCTTTAGACTAATTCTTTTTTGTATTTTGTTTTTTAAAAGTTAAATAGTTTGATTATATAATTGTACAATTGTAGATAATTTTCTTTTAAAATCTTACCTTTTTTACCTTTTTTTAAATTTATTAATTTAAATTCAATTTGAAAATGTATAACATCATCAGAAAGATAAATTATAAATGTTACAAAATAAATAAACCCGTGTTACGTTGCGGTTTATAATATTTTATATTATTTCAAATGAAGAAAAATATTTATATATTAATATAATTAGTTTATAGGATATGATATATATATATATATATGCACATAATATTAAAAATTATAATATTTACATATTACAAAAATATAAAAATATAAAAATATTTACAATAAAATATGCATATTGTATTAAATATATTTTTTGAGTTGGTTCAAGAACTCATTAATTAAAGGAACGACCAAAAAGATAATTGAAATTAGTAATTTAAAAAAAGAAAAATTACCTAAAATTGACATTAGCGAAAAGAGATATAAAAAGTAGTAGAACGTGATAAAATAACAGATAAATATATTGAATTAAAAAAAAAATTGGTGAAATGAAAATATCTTTGAATGAGTAAAAATAATATATTAAAAATAAAATTAAATAATAAAAAACTCTATATCTAATGATAATATCAGGCTCATATTAACCTTTTTAGGTAACTAAACTTACATTGACCTATTTTAAATTTAGTCCATTTAAATGTTAAAAAAAAAAAAAAACGCTAGAGAAATCACTGTTCTTGAAACAATAATTTCACCAAACGTTGTAGTATATATAATAATAATTTGATAATTAATATATTATACTATCTTATCATAATAGTGCATTGATATTTTCTAATTAACTCTTGAATTATTAATAATCATTTGTCTTATAGCATTTCATAGTGTTAATTTAGTTTAGATTGATGATCTTCAATTTCAAATCATTTTTAATTTGAAGATTAAGCTGCATGATGAAAGAAGTCTTTTTTTTCATTGTGTTAAATCATCTCTTTCAATGTGAATAAAATTTGAACTAAATTTTTTTTGATTTGAAATATAAAGATGATATTTTTTTTATAAAAAAAGAAAATAATTATTCTTTTATAAATATATCGATTAATTGTAAATATTAAAATTTATTCGTAGGTCATATCACAAATCACAGTTAGTAAAAAAAATTACAAATGAAACAGATCTATTCTATTTAAATTCAGCTCACAAACATGTATAAAAATAATCTGAATCCACCGACACAATACAATACCTCGGAATTCCCAATGGTGAATTAACGTTGTTGGAATGAGGCATGGAATTAGGTAGCCGTGGGTTGGACAGCGTTTTCATTTTTTTTTTGGGGAGAGCCGAAACAGAAAACGACATGAAACCCAATTAAAATGAGAAATGTTTTTGTGGCTGTCTTCTCCTCCACTCCTCGCCACTACCCCACAATCCAACGGCATGTCACATCCTCCCCTGGCCGCCACCGCACCATCACAATTAATCCATTTCATTTCATCATTGATTAAATTCTAATTACATGGATAGCTTTCGTACCACTAGTTTTATATCCCATTAACGATTTTATGATTAATTGATTAATAATCTTAATTAATTAATAATCTCTATAAGATAAATTATTAAATATATACATTTTATCTAAGCCTATTCATAATTTGGTGATTTCATATACGATGTTGAAATATCAAATTTACCAAATTTGACTTAATTCAAATAAAATTTTCTTTTATTATGAATTAGATGATTTATATATAATTTAATTTAATTTAATAATTAATGAATTATATTTTAAAATTTAGAATGAATTAAACCAAGACTAATTTAAAAATTTTGAAATGATTAAATCTACTCAACTCCGATCCACTTGTCTTTTTGAATATACCATGTCTAATTTTATGTTTTTTTTTTCATAAATATATATCAATCTCTTTTTTTTTTCTTTTTAAGAGAAAACAAAAAAGACTAGCAAACAATCTTATATAATAAATTTTTATTGCAAAACGTTGTTTTGGTAAAAAGAAAGAATAAACTTTGACATCATATGTTTAGAATTCAGATTCATACTATATATTTTACAAAAAATAAAGGAAAGAGAGAAAGGTTTGATATTTTCTTAATATTACGCAAAAGCATGAAAGGTTTGAATCACTTTATTATTCAAATTAAAGCAATGAGAACATAATCTAATGAAATTGGTTTTATTAGGGATTTAAGAGGTCTCTAACTTAATGATGATTTTATTTTATTTGTTTATTTGTTTCACTGATAAATAGATTTGAACTTAAATGTATATCTAAATAAGATGTTTTATTGTTAAATTAAGCTTGTGAGATAAATATTTATGAATTTTTTTTTTTTTTTTAAGTATGGAGAACAGGGAATCGAATATGAATATATTGCTCAAATCGTATATGCATTTATCATTAGATTATGTTTTGATATGCATTTTTAAATGGTTATTAATAGAAATTTAACTTTCACATGGCAAATTTCTCATTGAAGTATAGATTTGGATAGATTAAAAATTGAAAATGAATTGAGGAGTAAAATATATATAAAGCAATAAATTATAAAAAGGGTTTTGATAAAATATTTTTTTAATATAAAAAACTTTTATAGGAAGGAAAATTGTCTTGATTTTTTACATTACAAGTTATATATTGAATCATTTAATTACCAGTCCAATGATACAAGTAAATATAACAAAATCATATATTCGATTTACATGTTTTGAGGGAAACTTGTAAAAAATGGCATTTAACCTTAAATTCTCATCCTTGGAGGGAGTAGCTAGCTAGGAAACTTGTTAGAAAAAGCACCCAAACTTTTCATTTTGAATTAATTGGATTAATGCTTATCACCTACTCCTTTTTATCTTCTTCTACTTGTTTAATATATTATTGTAATTTCTAATTAATTTCTTTTCAAAAACATGTCTCAAGGTATATATAAGTCATTTTCCCATTAAGATGCTCATATACATTCATATATTTATTATAATCACTCTGTTCATTCCATGGAAAATGACCTCAATTAATTAATTAATTAATTAATATATAGAATTAGAAGGTGGTATATATGGTCTTATTGTTTTCATGGAGAATGTGATATGCCACAATCAATAGACTCATTTTGTTAGTGCTTTCGTGACTCAAAACCAGGGGCACTAACCCAACTTGCTTATTAATTAAACTGCTAATAATCAATATTTTACTTGCGCTAATCTTAATTAATAAATTCAATTTGTTATTATTATTGGAATAAACTGCATGTCCATCCATATTGACTATCTGTCATTTCCATTGTTTTTTTTTTTTTTTTTTTAATTTCAAATTAATAAGTCTCTTCTGCTAGTGCTAGCTATTACCAAGTTTCTACTGTCATTTCCTGTAGCTGAAGAATTTTTGTAGATGAAGACAGAAGACACATAAGAACAAGAAAACACATTGTTTCCAACTAAAATCCATAGCTATAGCTAGGGTCTGCCTTAATTAGCTTTGTATGACTTTCTCATCAAACAAGTTGATATTTTTTTTTTCCGTCACAAGACCCCAATTTTCTTTATCAGGACAAAAATTAATTGGTCACACATGAGATTTGAACAAAGTTTCATTAATCTTCAAAATCAGTCAAAGATTGCATTCTTAGTTAATTACAACAACCATGATTTATTAGTTAATTACATCACTCGTGATTCATTATATATCAATCCACATCAAATTAAGAGTAGTTAAATTGAAGATTAAATTCAAATTTTATTGGTGAATTTTTTCGTCACTCTCGTTAATTATATATTATTTACATATTCATTTTATTAATTATTTTTAGGTATGGAATCAAAATTTATGATTGATAAAATAAAGTTTAAATTTTATTTTAAAAAAAAAAATAATAATAAACTTTTTTTTTTTTTCTTCATTTTTAATATACTTACAACAATCATGATACATCAAACACATTGCAGCATTTAGGCCCCAATGAAATACCATGTACTTATTATGTCCAACTGTGGATGAAAAAAGGGAAATGATGGTTACTTTAAAGTCCTCTAGACCAATGCACTTTAGGTGACCCAAAAAGAACATAATTAAGTTCAAAATAAAGAAGGCAATCACTTTACAAAGGGATGGCCTCTCCCATTAATTAACAAACTAGTAAACTTAGCCATCACTATATCCTAATCCCACCCATATACTAATTAACAAGATATACTAGTATAAACCCAGAAGTTAAGAGGATAAAACCCACTAACTAATATTCTAATCCTTTATGATTTTATAGTTAGAAGTTATGAATAGAATTTTTCGGAATTTAGTATTGAAAAGATTAACAAATGTTGATTATTATAAGTTTAACCTAACTAATTAATTAAAAAAAAAAAAATCTTTATTGATGTTCAGTAGTATTTAATTGCACGATTGAGTTATATAAATGGAGAAAATTAGGAGAGGATGAAAAGGAATTATAAGGTCAGCTATAGTGGCACAACACAAATCAAAGACAAGGACCCTACGTAAGTGGTTGTGTTAGCCACTGAGCTAGACATCCACCAAAGACAATAAAGCTATTTCTTTTTCTTTTCCACCTACGTACTAACTCATGCCCTAATTACAATATTATTTTCTTTAGTATATATACAACAAAGGCCTAAGCCACCCCATATATTAATTACCTTATTAATTTTTCATGATAATATCGCCAACCCATTTAACAAAGAAAACTCTTCTTTCTTGATTTGCATTTTCTCCCATTTCTTTCTTTCTTTCTTTATTTAATTCTCCCTGCAAATAGATCATTTCGAATCTGCCACCATGTCCAAGATTCATCCTGCTGATCAGAAAAGATTATGTGGCGACAAAGATGTCGTGGTGGTATTAAGTAAGAAGGAAGATGATCATCATCATCAAGAACGGATACGTAGTGGTGGTCCAAGTGTTCTTACTGTGTGGAAGAGATCTAGTATGAGTTTCCAAGGAACTGATGGATTTACTGTGTTTGATACAAATGGAAGATTGGTTTTTCGAGTGGATAATTATTCTAGGAAAAATCGTTATGTAGGGGCTGGTCTTGTTCTTATGGATGGAGTTGGCAATGCTTTGCTTACTTTCAAACCTCAGGTACTTGTTATCATATTAATTATCAGAGTTTTTAGAATTTAAATTTCAATCTTACATTAGTAATTAAATCGACATTATAACTAATTAAATATTGCATTTACATTGTAAAATGAATAATCTCTTTCCTTCTGATCTATTCTCAAAATATTTAGTCCTTAAGATAATCTATTTTTTACTGTAATGGAGAAGTAGATTTATTGAAATTTTTTTTTTATGGATTATGGTTTATCATAAATCATCTCACATAGAGTAAGACTATTATAAGAGCACCCATGAAGTCTTTGGAGGATCCGCCTAAAATGGGTCTCAGCCTATGTATGACAACACATAATACTTTATATCACATAATTAATGATAAACCATGCATAATCTAGCACACATAGACATAATATAAAGATAAGTGTATATATATAGCTCGGGCAATAGACTCGGGTTCGAATACTCTCCCTATGCTCAAATTTTTTTTAAAAAAAATTCCTAACCTACTAAAAATAATGTAGGACTGACTGATAATACCAATTAATAACTATAAAAAAAAAGATACGGCAAATAATATATCAACTTGCATATATATATATATATATGAATGAGTACACTTTCGGTTAAAAAAGTAATAATAATTTACATTTTGGGGGCCATGTTTAATGATATTATATGAATTATATGTGAACAGATGCTGAGTATGCAATACCAGTGGAATGCATACAGAGAAGAAGAAGGACATGGAAACAATTCAAAGATGAAAGTATTCTCAATGAGGAGCACATCAGTGCTTTTCCATACTGGCAAAGACGTAGCAGAGATCTTCATGGGAGGGCATACACGACAAGGTCAAATTCCAGATTTCAGGATTGAGGGATCATTTAGAGCTCGAGATTGCAAGATCAAGACTCCATCTGGGGAAGTAGTAGCAAAAATGGCTAGAAAAAGAGTAAACACAACAATTTTACTGAGTGATGATGTGTTTAGCCTCGTCATACAACCTGGTTTTGACACTCAGCTTATTATGGCTTTTGTAATTATATTAGATCGTATTAGCAATAAGCCTTTTACCCCTGTTTTGTGTTCTTAAATAATTTGATCATTTGTATGAACCACCAGAGATAATGTACATAGAAATTCTCACTCGCACATAAATTTATACTTTGTCCATTAGGGATTTTACTGTTGAAAATTGCAATTTATTGTATAATTCATATTAATGCTTTTTAACCCTACTATAGCACACAAGAATCCAAATCCAAGCAAATTCAAACGATAATCCAATTTTAACCAATCTAAACACAGCCACCAACAGAATTTCTCTACATTTCAAAAGTGTGAACTTGTAGCGTGTCGGGCAAACTATTCCAATTTTAAACAATCTAAACACAGCCACCAACAGAATTTCATTACAGGTCAAACAAGGGTGAACTTGAAGCTTCAAAAGGTGAAACTAGCTCAATTGTCAAAGCATAGGCTTTGGAGTGTTCATCCAGTGGTAAAAATAAAACCCAATAAATACCCCTTCGAAAAGTCAAGTCCACACTTGGTAGTTGGCAACTACCTTGCTTTGCAAATAACTTTGTAGCTCAAGTAAAACTATTTAAGAATGAGTTATAAAGTTCAAATGTCACTATAAAATTCTCCATTATTGGGTACTGCAGAAATAATATCGTATCCATGGAGATAATACAATGAATAGATGCATGTTCAACGGCTGATTCTGTAACTAATAATACCTACATGGGTTCCTAGTAAACCCACGTTTCGATTCCTATCAATGCCTTGGATCCAATTCCAAGAACAGTGTTGAGAACAAAAAAAAAAAAAAATACAAATACAAATATAAGTACCTAACAATACTAACTCAGCAATTGCAAGTGATCACAACAATAGGATTGCAACTAGAAGCACAACCCCATTGCGTCACATGGAATGTTAGTGCAAGTTATTCCAGCGTCTCCTAGATAATGAAGCAGTCACCTACTGTCCATGTGAGTGCATGACTCTGCTCAATCACCGGATACATAAGTCTTACCTTCATAGTACCTCCTCTCACTTTCTGCCTTCTTCTCATTACGTTTCTGCACAGAGAATATACTCTATTAGATTGCACCAGAAAAACAGCTCACATTCTAATACCAATTATTCATCCTATCTTATCCCCATAGCTTGACACTAAATTGACAAACAGATCATATTAGACAAGCATAAACTCTGTCCCACTATTTTGGCTCATGCAGACAACCTGTAAAGAGGTGCTCTAATTTCTAGTTATTTCGCATACTTATCCATTTTATATTTGTTCATTTACCCCCTATTTTGGCATTTTATAGATTTTAGAGGAAAACCTGGTATGCTTCATGATTTGCTACAATCCTCCTAATTATTGTGGTAGTTGTAATATCCAGGGGGCTTTCCAAAACTTTGAAGATACCCATACTGATTGGAACAGCATATGGATTGCTTTTTTCCTGTGAGATTGAAAGATATTTCAAACCAAAATAATGCATGCTGCAACTCAGCAATTAGTAGATCATGTATATTCACAAGTAGCCAAGTATTTGCAATTTACCTCCTCATAGTCAATGTTCTCTGCTACAGTTCCATGTACTACTAAAGAGATGTTAAAGGTTGTTATCTGCAGCCACCAATAATTTCCAAGTGAAAAAATTTATCTGGAAAATTATGCATACCACATTCACTCAAATCTTTAATAAGAAAGAAATGAAGTTGCAAGTGTTTACACCTCACTTCTGCCTGATTCACCTAGAATCATCATCAAACAAGCAAAGCACTTCTAAGAGTTGTTTTGCAATCCACCAGTATGAGGTTATTACAGAGAACATACATAAGTGCGACTCCACTTTAAGAATCCCATAAGTCAATTGTTAAAGTTCAAAGGTTGGCAAGTACAAATACACATATCCAAGCTTAATAATGGTCAGCTCAGATATAATGTTTAAGGACATATGTGTAGCTATAATGTTTAAGGACATATGTGTATCACATTATCATGTAAGACAGCAGGAGCAACACTTTGAACTGTCCTTTTATCCCTTTTTTCAGGGGCTGGGGAAGAGTTGCTGGTTAAATATCTTAACCACAGGGACTCCGCCCATTTGTTTCAAATCTATTTCTTTGTATTCCACAACAACTATTCCACATAAAAGAAAACTTGATCAAAATCTTGCAACCCCTTTCTTATGAAACCCATATTACAAAATATATACGAAGCATATCTGATGCTGTTCTTGCAGTTCTTGAGGAGAAAAGCACCCTCTTCAATGATTTGATTAAAAGCAACTTCTTTTATGTTTTGGCCATTAAAATTCCAATATACTCAAAAACAGTTGCAAACTGCTTTTTGCAAAAGCATGTGACATGGTACAAGGTACTTTTCCAAAGAGCAATTGAAAAAGCAACACCAAACACACATAAACTTACATACATCTAGTTCTCTAATATGAGGAACCAGTTAGTTTAGTTGTTAAAGTCTCTCAGCAATTAGTACAATGACCTAGGACCAAATCCTGCTCATACTTTTTTTAAAGTATGGATGGGGAATGGAATAACAATGCAAAAGAATAAAAGTAGGAGCAATAATAAATTAAAAGGCATACTAACCATGTCTTTAGAAACTTCCCATGGAGCACCAATTATCACCTCATCCACATATCGACAAGCCAAAACACTTAAACTTCTTTCATGAAGATTCATAATGGGGCGATGAGCTCCTCTTTTAGCACTGCAAAACCAGATTAGAAAAGAAACTTAGATATTACTCAACTAACTGTTGTTTCAATTACCAATATCGGGGTTTCCTTATCATACGCCAACTTTGACTACTATCGAATTATAGATAATGCTTATGCTTTCACATGAAAAATAAATAAAGATTTCACATGAAAAATAAATAAAGATAGGAGACTGCACTTAAAAATAAGCAGCCATCCAAGCTGCATTGTATACAAAGTTATGTATTTCAAAAGATAAAAATAAGTTATTTCATATTTGATAAAACTCAAAATTATACTATAAAAATATATTTTCAAAGCTGAGGCAAACTTGGGGTGGGGGAGGGGAAACCTAAACCCATCCCCACCTTGCTACCATTTGTGGGGTGGGCAGGGTAAAACTTCCATCTTCATTATTATTATTATTATTATTATTTTGAAACACAATACATTACAAAATTGAAGCAGAATACATTGGCAGAGACATGCACACAAAAAACCAAATTGAAAGACTTGCTCAATTACCCAAGATGTGCCTATAAAACATGCCCAAGAATAACATTATTTTCACTGCCTTCAAAACCCCAATGACTGACATTTCTTGTACAAGAATCTTGACACTTAAAGGATCCTCAAGAGTCCCCAACCAGACATTAATACTCATGTAACATCCCCAATCTTTCAGGACCTAGCAAGGAGATATAAAACTATAACCAACTTGTTTTAACACCCAAACGCATGGTGCAATGCAAAGGCATAAACTGCAATGTGGATTTCAAGATAGCACACACTTATAGAAATAGGAAAACAGGAGTTAAAAAGATTAAGACAATAGGAAGAAAGATACCTGACAGTTTGATCGTTGTGTATTCCAACAAGAAGAAAATCTCCAAGCCCTCGAGCAACCCTGAGGATCTAAACAATAAATAATGGTTAGTAAACACATGGAAGTCCACATCAATTACTTCAACTCAACAAAGACTTGATCTAAACTTCAATAAAATCAGCTACATGAATCTTTGGCACCATTACATCTATTGCAATACCCCGTGTCAGAAATAACATATTTTTCTTCTATTTATAACCATGTCTTTTCAGATCTTCCTCTTTTTTATTGCCTTCTTCCTACTTACAATATCTTTCTTCTAAATTCATGAATAGTGAAAGATCACACTACATTTAAGATGCACTTGTCCATTTGATCTAATCTTCTCTAAGTTCATGTGTAACATTCTTATCAACATCACCCTTCTTTATGAATGATTGATCTTCAATTATGTATAAACATATATCATTTCATGCATATGCTTATGGTTCCTTTTGCTATTTACTCCCTTCTTTCCTATGGTAATTAACATGCATTCCATTACACTTGCTTTAGTTCCATCTAATCCAAAACTTCACTCCAGAGCATCCTTCAAGAAGACTAAGTAGAAATCCTTTCCTGGTATCATTTCAATGACCAAAACTATGGATCTGTAACAATCAACAGCCATAAATACCATGAAACCTTGCCTAGAATATGTATCTTCAGTTTATCCACAATCCACCACAACAAGGTCAGGATAGACTACAGGTGCACATCATCAGTCTGCTGCAACTGGGTATTCACTCATCTCTCCTCTCATGAACCTAATGATAGTTATTGGGCCATCACATGCAGACAAGCACATCACACATGTAATTTTTCAGCAAGCACAAATTTTTTTTTTTTGTGTGTGTGTGTGTGTGTGTGTTTTGGGATAGAGGGGGGGAGGGAGGGGGGCTTGTGGTAAGTGTGAGAAGGATAATCACAGTCAGTCCATAGGAATCAAAGGTTTACGAAAATCACACCAGATTCTAGAAGTTCAAACAACAGTAATAAGCTGAAACAGGCTAAAGACAACAATTAGTAGGGAGTCCATTTGGAGAGATAGTCTTTTGAAATGATGGATTTAAGACCATGCTAATTTCTTATGATTTTCCACTTGAAAGACGAATCTAAATTCACATTAATTTCAAACAGCTATCAACCCTAAACAACTTGAACCACCACAAAAATTTGAGGGTCGAACCTATCCAACCTAAGTAACCAAAAATAATTTATTTTCAAATTAAAAAATCTCAATAAAATATGTTACATACGTGTCCAGCTACCAATACCCACAATTTGTATCATGGAAAAGTTTCACAGCATAGAGATGCTTAATCCTCAGAACATGGAAAAAACAAGATGCAAAGCATTTTAGTCAGCCATCTAGATACTCACGAGCATGCAAAATAATGAAAAAAAGATGCTATCAATCTAGTTGGCACCAAAGCCAGGGCAAAGCATTTGAACAAGAGGAATAAAAAAAAGACCTAATTCATACCTCAACATGTCCAGCATGAAAAAGATCAAAAGCACCGTCTATATAAATTATGCGAGCATCCGGACCTGGCCCCTGTAACCACAACACAAGTGTAAAGGTTCCATTAAGAACTGACAAGGGAGACATTAAATAATTTCTGCCAAAACATAAATTAATTTATTGAAATGCATTCCATACACTAAACAGAAAAAGGTTTCATGGAGGAAGTTCTATAATAAACCATACCTTGCCATTGGAGAATTGAACAATTCTGCGAGAAGTAGGAAGAAAATGAGAAACACGAGTTCCAGTTCCAGTTGCAGATCCACCATCTTCCAATTTCTGGCCATGACCATGACTAAACTGTCTTTGCAAAGATGAATGATTGTGACTATCACTAACTGATCTCTCTCGGGTACAGAGCAACATACGTCCTGTTAATTTCACATCATTGTTTCATCAATTCCTTCGTTACACCATTCAAATCAGTCGTACAATTTCTGAAAAGAAAAACAAACCAACCAATAATAACAACAATACCAACGATGTCGGTGCTCGAGACTCCTTCGGTGCGCTTAATCTGCTTGTAGCGGCCAGCTATCTTAGCAAGCGCATAGGCATCAGTTCCATCAGGAAGAACACAAGGATCATCTCCATGGATAATATAATCGATATTATATTCTTCGAATAGCTTCTTCATGAATTCTTCAGTGATGGCATAAGGCGCATCTGTAATAACCTCGTGCACCCATTTCACGGCGTTTACCATAATCAACCTCTCATGTAAAGGAGTCACCGGAGGACCTTTATTCGCTATGATTTCAGCGTCACTCACAACACCGACCACCAATTCATCACCGAGAGCACGAGCCTGTCGGAGAGCGTTACAGTGACCATAGTGCATCATATCAAAGCAACCGTCCATATAAACGCGTATTTTCTTCTTCTTCCTTCTTATTCTTCTCCATTGATTCAATTCTCCGCCTTTCAAATACAAACCTAATAAGGAAACTCCGACAGCCACCACGAGCCACGTTGCCACCATCTTTGCCTTCTCCGATTGTCCGCCGGTAGCGTCAGAAGCCATTGATTAAAGAGATATTAAATTGGTAGAAAAATTAATTTGAATTGAAATTGCTACAAAAATGCTATGCTCTTTTTATTCTCTTGAATTCATCGTTCTTTATACCATTTTCCCACTCAACCAAACAGATTTGCCTTGTCCTCCACACCTGTCGCCCTCTTTAGCTTTTATTTTTATTTTTTTATTTTTTTATTTTTTTCTCCTGAGGCGGTCTAGGTTAGGGCTTCCTCCAGAAAATGAGAATCCTTCTGATTCTAACCCGTGGCATGTCGGTATCTTAGAATAATTCAAATTTTTGAAGTTTCGTAATCGTATTTTTTCTAAAAATAAAATTGATAAATTACTATTTAATCTTGAAATTCTACTTAATTAATTAACTCATTTTTATTTTTTAAAAATTAAATAATTAATCCCTCAATTTTGATTTCATCGTACTATTTAGTCTTTTTATTATATTTTTATATTTTTTCTGTTAAATTTATAAAAAATGACTAAAATGACATTGTACATATAATAAATCTAATTTAAATTTTATTATTTAAAAATAAAAAAATCAAATTAATAAAAATAAATAATATTTATATAGCATGTGTCAAGTTGCAGCATTTTAAGAGTGCAAAATTGAGGGTTCACAGTTATAAGTTCATAAAATGATGAGTATAAGTATATGTATATGTATATGTGTTATGTGAATGTTCTCATTTCTAAAAGTGCATTGACCATGAGATCATACTATGAGTTGAAAAGCCAATTGTAATAACCATGTGAACTATTTGAATTCCTAAGGCACAAAGCTTATTTATTGTAAACCACCATAAGTAAGAGTATGTGAATGAGTTATTTGATTATGAGAACCATATAATATGTATATGCCTATGAGTATGAGAACCTCAATTTTTCTTATATATATATATATATATATATATATATATATTGAGAAACCAAGAGTCTTAAAGCATAAATTCCTAACTGTTGTAGGTAATACATAAAACATTGTGCACAGTGTAATCCAGTGGATAGAGTATAATATCTTGCCTCTATTTAGAAATGGTAAATTGTCCTAAACATGAAGTCATATCAACTTCATGCTATTTACGAGGTACGAGGAGAGCATGCATAACAACTAGCCTCTGCTATATATATATATATATATATATATATATATATATATATATACACGAGATACGAGGGGAGCCTTCGCTCCTAAACTATTTGATTTCTGTTAAATCATTACGAGTTACTTATAAACCCTACGAGTTATACCTTAATTGTACATTCAAATCTATATGTTGTGAATCTATTCATGAACTATGATTCTTCTATAAGCCTATTTATGTCTAATCATTTATTGTATTTGTTATTTGACCTCTATGTTGCACGTAAACGGGAAAACGAGAAACGGGGAAACGGACACGCGGAAACGATATTTTCAAAAAATATAGGAAACGAAACGTGGGGGAAACGTGCAAATATAAAAAAATATGAGGATATATTTATAAATATTAATTTATATATATACAAAAAATATAATAATTTATAAATATATA
>CATKHJ011055511.1:0-15109 GCA_949750685.1 Vernicia montana
TATATATATATATATATATATATATATATATATATATATATATATATATATATATATATATATATATACTGATATTAAAACTTAAAATTTTATAATTATTAAAAGTAATTATAATATTATTGAATCAAAAATTCATTGTTAATCTCTAAAAAGAAAATTACTAATAAGAAGATCATTTATATTAGAATTTTCCTAAAAAATTATGTAGGTTGAATGAGTCCTACTTCAAATAAAATTATTAATTGATGTTAATGCTTCTAATCCTTTGGCAAGGTGTTCTCTTAGATGGGTAATATAATAATAATATTGTTCAATCAAAATTCTTAAACTTTTGTTGTTGCTCATATCCTTTTTTTTTATTTTAAATATTCATTTCTTTTATTTCTGCCATTATTATTATTCATAAGATTTTGAATTTAACTTGTGAAAAATAATTCTTTATGAATTTTTTATTTAAAAAATAATAGTATAGATATATATATATTCGATATTATCTTACTATTAGATTAAAGCATCACTTGATTAGGATACTTTTAATTGGATTGAAGAAACTGAATGTATTTTGATTGATTTTTTTTTTTTTTTTTTTTTTTTTTTTGTCCTACTTTTCAAGCGTACATTCAATTAATCTTTGATTGATTTTTAAAAAAAAATTATTATTATTTTCCTTTTATGGTTTGTAACATTTTAAATTACCATGAAATGGCAATAATAGTACTATATATTTAGAAAATATTATGAAAATGTCCCTTCATTAGCATATAACCTTTTCTACTTTTAGTATTTAAAAACACTTTTGTGAAAGTGTAGTAAAAGGACAATGACCTGTCCTAAGTTCTCATACAATGGAGCTAGCAAAATAATATGGATGAACTAATCATCAATTAGAATAAAAAAGAACTTTTGACCTTGTAATGATGAAATAATATTAAAACATTGGAAAAAAAAAAAAAAAAAAAGATGAAATAATATTAAAATAAGATTGCATATGCTTCTTTGATTACATGAAATTCAACTACCAAAATTGTATTATCGTTTTCACTTTTACAATTAATTCAATTGACAAAATAAATTTACTTTTTGATATATTTATTTAATTTTAATTTTAAGATCAATATTTAAAAAGTAATTTAAAATATATAAAGCCAACATAAAGTATATATTTTAAATTTATTCAAAAAAGTAAAATCTCAATAAATATAAAAATTTACTTGAAAATATTTGAATATTAACAAATTAAAAAATTAGGAGAAAGTAAAAAAAAAAAAAATTATGTGATTTAACCCTTTTATATTTTAAAGTTTATGAAATATTTTTTAACAAAATAAGATATGTGATTTGCACTGTTAGCCATTTGAGATTCATAGCCATAACGTCGTTAATATGTGTTAACGTGATACTTATGCTGCGTAAACGACACGTCAACATTGATTAATGATCTTAATGTTTTGAATTTTAAATTATTAATAATGCAAATTACATATTTTATTTTATAAAATAAAAAAAAATCACAAATTTCAAAGTATAGATAGGGTAAATTATAGAATATTTTTTTATACTTTCCCAAAAAAATTTATTCTATCTTTTCATTCTTTTAAGGAACCCAATTAGCAACTTGAGATTGCAATTAAGTTTATATAAGTTGCCAAAAAGCAAAGAAAAGTAGCATGTACTATGATAATTATGACAATAATTACTCTCACAACCCCTCATTTGCCAACATTGATGACTTTTGTTTCACTAGATTTTGTTATTAATAAAAAAAAAATGTTAAGTGTTATTATTAGGCTTCTTTCTTTACTAGAATTGAATAATACACACTTCCTTTAATAATTTCCTATTCAAAATTAACATTTTGTACGTAAAATTTATTTCAAATTTCATATTTTTAAAAAATTTAAATTTTATTTTTTTAAAAAAATTTGTATTTGGAATATTAAAAAATATTCATTTCAATTTTATGAATTTAATTTCATGAAATTGAATATAATTGAATCAAATTTCATCAAAATATATGAAATTTTCAAATGAATTTCATAAAATTTACAAAATAATATTAAGAACAAAAATACTCTTTCATTTCTCTTTTATTCATGTTCTCTCTCTCTCTTCTCTCTCTCTTCCTCCTCTTTTATTTTTATGATCTCTCTCTTCTTTTACTATTTTCTCTCTCTCTAATATTTTTTCTCTCTACTTTTTTTTACTTGTTTTTCTTTCAATTAATTTTTTATAATATTTATATATTAAATATTATTATAAAAATATAAAATACAATTATTTTTTAGTTATTTTACTTTTTTCTAATTATATTTATTATATTGATAGTATTTTAGAAAATAAGGAAAAAATAACTCAATTATAGATTTATTCCAAATACAAAAATATTAAATTCAATTAAATTCTATATTTTAAGTTGTATTTTTTCAAATATAAAAATTCATTTGTAAATGAATTCTATTTGAAATTCATTTGTTTTAAATAAGCTATAAAAAAAATAAAAATAAAAATTCTTATAATAATTTGATTCATCCAGCTGGGAATTGCAGAGCCACAAAGTCTTGAAAGCAATGCATTAACTTAGTTTAACAAACTTTGGCAAAAAAAAAAAAAAAAAACAAACTTAGTTTAACGAAAAGTCTTGTCATGTGTTTGAAGATTTGCCTAACTTGGCCTAGCAAAAGGCCCACTTTGGAATTTAAATACAAAAATTTTCCCTCCTTTTTCAGCTTGAATTATTTTCATTAATGAATAATCTTTTTCAACCAATATTAAAAAAAGAGTTCTTTTTAATAGATAAACTCGTTTAATTATTCAACTTGAAATGTGTAAATTTCAATTCAAGATAACTGTCTGTCATTTAAACAATAAAAATAAAAACTAAGGGAGTAGTTTATATTTTCATATTTAATATGAAAAAAAATACAATTTTATAAAATTAAATATAATTAAATCAAATTCTATCATTTTAAAATAAATTTTATGCTTCAAATTCATTCATACCAATTGCATTTTGTAATTACTCATATTTGAAAAGTTCAAGCAAAATGAATGGTTATTTATTTATTTTCCTCATAATTTGACCATTAAGGGTCCTGGTGTGAACTTCTGGGAAGAAAATTCAAAAGATTGTCAATCTATGGTTTGAAAAGAAAGCAGCATTAATTAGCTTATTAGTTTATTAGATTTTTTTTTTTTTTCCAAATAGCTTATTAGAATAGTTGAATCAACTTAAATTAACACTTTGATTTAACCTACTGTTATATACATATTAAGAGAAAATTATTACAGTCCGTTTGATATATCAAATTGTTTAACTAAGTCATAATATTAACAAATAACATTATATTTTATACCTATAATTCATATTGAATTTAATAATCTTAAAGGCTCAGTTAATTCATGAAAACAATATTATCTAAAACCTAACATTATGTCTTTACTAATTCTTATTCCATTGAAATTACTAATTTCATTGTTTACTAATCTTAATAATTATGAATTCGTGTACCAAAAGAATTGTTAGATTATTAGATTAATAATTTAGTAATCCAGTATTTATCTCATTATATTGAAAATTAACAATTTAGTGATAGAGTGTTTATAGGAAATAAAAGATTCAAAACCTGACAACAATTCATTTCATTTTCTTTTGGATACCTCAGAATAGGTACCATTGAAGAATCACTGAAAACATATTTACAAGGCATAAATATACACCACTAAGATCTTCTTTTCCTTTGCAAGTGATCTGTGTGCCCTTTACAGTTGAATTACAGAAGCAAGATGTTAAGAACTCAAGAGGACTTCACTATGTAAACCACCATCTTCCATCCTTATCCATGACCTTATAGAAAATGGCTGCTCTGTGATCTCCAGAATTCTAGCTCCTCTTGGCCAATTTCCATAGCCACCATAGCCGGTATGCCTAGCGAAGCACAGCCATAGCTTTTTGTAGGGGCAGCACCAGTCCAATCCATGGTTATGTCCAACAAATATTGCCTGTCATGATCCAAAAGGAAAGGAATGCAACCAATAGGACCCATTTGTCATTGTCAAAGTGTAAAAATATAGCTCTAGCTTTATTTGAGCTTCAACTTTCAACAATACAAACCACACAAGGCACATCAACTATTTGGTCCCAACCTGTACAATTTCACAATCAATTTCTCTAAAATTATCCCATTGAAAATATTGGCATGTTTGTTTAATAGGTTTCCCTGCCTTTCAGAAAATAGATTCTAAAATATAAGGACAAGGTTTTGAAAGCCAGACTGGACTATACAGTCAGATTGGTTAAACCAGGAACCAGTCCAATGAGTGGTTTCATCCAGTCCAGTTTTATTTTTTACTTTTTTCAACTAAAAAACCACTAAACAATTAATTTTTTACCAGTTCGTTTACTAAATCAAACCAGTTTAACTGGTAAACAATCAGCAAACTGGTTTAATGAATGGTTCGATTTTAAAAACACTGATAAGGATACATATTTATTGATTATCTTACATTTTCAAACTTATGCATGTGAGGTGTGTAGGCTGCTTGTGACTCTCACTCATGAAATGGACTTAAAAGTGTCGGCCAAACTATACCAACATAACTTTAGGCATTAAGTATATCCATCTTAAGCAACAATTATATGGAAAAGAAATTCACAAAAACATGACCCAGACAATTATACACTATCTGACTGGAGTTTATTGATAGATATTATATAAAAATTGGAGTTTGGTTAAACAAAGCTGAGGGAATGCTCCATGCATGAAAAAGACAAGACATGTCATATTGAAAATAAAGAAAAAGTAGCACTAGCACTATAATCCTATGGATAACTGGAAGTAAAAATAATCAAATTACATTTCAAGTATGAGCGCCAATCAAAAGTAGAGAAATAAATGTAGTCTAACTAATTATATTATATTCTTCTTCGAATTTGTAGAAGCAATGGAATTTCACTTTCACTTTCCTAATGTTTGAGGGAACATTGGTCAAAATCACTTGATGATGAATCATGCATCAATGACGGTATATTTAAAAATAGCTTCCTCTGACTTTGGAAATGGGTGTCCAAAGAGGCAGTTTCCCAGCTGAGGGCAATGTTATTAGCAATAAATCTCCAACCATGACAAAAGAAAATAACCAACAACCATAGCAGTTATAAGGGAGTGTCTCAGACTCAAGGCTCAACAGGCACTAGGTCTAGAGTCTACACTGTAGTAAGCACGCACCTTTTTCCTTGTCCAAGGTACACCTCTGTTATATTTTGACTGCAACCATTTATTTTTTCTATTTACATGAAGCTATTTTCAATTATGATGTCTTGCAATACACTCAATTAAGTTGAAAGCAATTAAAAAAAAAGAAAAAGACAAGATAACTATTGTGACAATTTCAATTGAGAATAACACCAACGGAAAAGGAGAAAAAAACAGAAAGAAATGAAGAGAAGGCAGCAATACTCCAAATAGGATTTTCCACACTCTATCTCTTGAACTCTTCATTCTTCTCAGTTGTGTAATTGCCTTTTTTCCAATCTCTATCTCTCAACCCTCTACTTTTTGTTTTTATTTCCCACATCTTCTCTCTCTCTTCTTCTTTCTCTACTATTTCTCTCTCTCTTGCGGTCTTGCCCTTTATTTTCTTCCCCTTCAATTCACCTATTTTTTCTTTTTTTGTTCCAGCTGAATTCTAAAAAATCTTAAAATATTGTTGTGCCTCAATCACAAGGAGATAGACACTGACATTCTGTCTCAAAATCTTCCTTTATTTTTTCTTCAAATCCTTAGCCTTGGTATGAAATATGGTTTAGTAATTTAAGCATGGAAGGAAGAAAACCTGCTTGTTAAATCCAAAAAAAGGAAGCGTCAACTATAGATTAGTTATCTTAGATAGTAGTTGTCTTATTAAAGTTTGATGTTAGTCTTAAATTTTCTGGCAAACGTTATTTCTTTTGTGCGTCAGCTCTCAAAAGCACAACTGTGCCTTGCACCTTACACCTTTCTCCTAGGATCTGGGAAACCCCTTCACACCTAGTATGCCCTGCGCCTTTAACAATCATATGCCAATAACTTACTTGTGAAATTATCTTTTCATTCAACCATTCTTAATAAGACCACCAAAATCACCTCCTAGTCAACAGCGGAAATGAAGCCTGCCAAGTATAGATCTAATCGCTTATGATTTGATATACCCTTTCATGGCCATTTTAACAGGAAATTAGCTGAAAACAGGACTATTCAAGATAGTAATCTAGGTGCAGCGCAAAATCTCTCTCTGCATGTGTGTGTGTGTGTGTTGTGTTTAGTGTAAACATGGACACAGGCTTATGTACTACATCTTTTAACCCCAAGAGAAAAGGCTTCTACATGCATGTATATACTGTAGGCATCAAATGAGACCTCACCTTGACAGAAGGCCTTTTAACAAGAATATCCATAATACCAAATTCAGCTTCTTGAGCAGCAACGTGTTCCCTGTTAATAGATCCCACACAGGGCTTGTGTATACCAAACCAAGGAGCCACTTCTTTGTATGCTTTATTTGGTATATGCCAAAAGATGATTTCAGGAACCCTTTCAAAAAAGAACAAGAAATGCATGATTAATGAACTGAACAACAAAAAAACAAAAAGAAATAAAAATGGAAGGGGGAAAAAAGAAACTTTCTTAACATGCCTTGACAACAGTAATTTACTAAATCAAATTCAAAATTCTTTGATTTTTCCCTAGACCAAATAACATAACATGAAGGTTTCAAATCTTCAATTAAACAATATTTTAGCCTATCATTACAATGTCTGCTAAAAGTTCAAAGAAAATTTGTATTTTCACATCATCTGTACCTTGAATCAGGGTTGATTTGTTGAGATTTACGCTGGAACCATTCTGCTTGGGCCCTTGATATAACTTCTGGATAGGAACCGCCGCCAGAATCAAGGAAGTACATGATCACAACTTTCAACTCTGGATCAGTGGAGGATGCTGCTTGGAGGACATAATTGGATACACTTGGCCATAGATCTTTGGGACCATTCTTTGAAAATGATAAGCTATTGTGCTGAATCTCTTGTTTCATCAGCTCTATGCGCTGTGTGCCTTTGAAGCTACAGGTTTCTTCTTCTAGAATAGTAATTAAAATCACCATGAAATGGGGCTAATATCAATTTCTATAATAAAAGCACTAACCATTAATAACAATCTCTAATTTATTCAAGAAGGTTCCTTTTTCCCTTTTGTATCCAAAAGGAATTCAGCTTCAAAATAGTGACTGTAAAAGAAACATTACTTTGTATGCAAAAACCAGACTATCTCCTGTTCTACCACAGAAGATATATAGAAGGACATTACTTGTCATGCTTGTAATAATAGAGTAATTCATTTTTTTTCCTTCTTTTTAACCCAAGGCATCATACAACTCAACCAACTCCCTGGAGGTTTAGCAAGGTTTCTTCTACTTTTCTTGAAAGAGAGGGCAAGGGAGGGGAGGAACTGAAAAAGGATTCATCACAACCTTAGAATTTTTTCATTAATGTAGCCTCAAACCAGATGAAAATTGGAATGAAGGAAAGAGATCTATATGGCCAACCTGAATAGTTTGATATTAAAGCTTAGTTTAGAAGTTGAAGGAGGGAAGCGGATGTTACATAGAGAAAGGACATCAGCATCAAACCCGTGTCCTCCACTTGAAACCTTAAAATGTAGCAATTGAGCACCCCTCAGCTGGTAATAAAACGTCTTTTCACATAGTATAACGATTACTAAATTAGCAAACTCATTTTGTTTGCTTACTGGTTGTTAACTCCCAAAACAGTGTGCTAATCCCAGAATACCAAAATACTGCATCCTACCTTGAAATTATTGACTAAGAAACTATAAAATAAGCTACTTATGGGGAGATAAAATAGTGATAAATTTTTGTTAATCTATATTGCCTCAGAAAATGATTTGGACCCAAAATTATAGTAGGCTATAGCACAGAGAAGCAACCATCTTTGAAAAGGCAATCTTGCAAAACACTAACTGATAAAATAAGGCACAATAGGTCGTTCATTTCTTGGTAAAGATCAGGTCTCATAAATTTAGTAATTCAATATCTTGAACTATATGCTTACCCAAATATGATGAATTAGTTCCAGGGCAATGAACTGGAGGAATTCCAGGGGATGAAAACCACTCCATTGGCCACACAAATGGAGCATCATCATGATTTCCAAAAACACTAGCCCATGGTATGCCCCTAGCCTTTGTTGGAGAGATTGCTTGATCCCAATACAAGCTTGCATTTGCAATTGGAATATTGTTGGCAGTAATGACATCTCCAAGATAAACTACAAAATCTGTTAATTAAAATTAGGAAAGCTACAAAACAATAAATCCAGTGAAAGGAAAACACCAAAGGCACAGTACATTGCAGCAATCATAAGAAAGCCAAACACAAATAGAAACTTGCATTCAAATATAAATCAATCAGCATTGGTGGGCTGTCTCTAACTGATAAGGTAAAAGACCAAGCTAACACACTTCTAATTTTTTACATTAGGAAATTGTTGAACCAATTAAAAACAAACTATTTCACCATTTACAAAGCATACATTGCTCAATTTGAAACCCTGATCTTCTATGCTAGAAGGCAAACACTCGGCCATTGGAATTCACTCATAATAATCATTAGTAGCTTGAAAGTTGAAACTCGACCCAAACTAAAAAAAAATTTCCAATGGTCTAACTGTTTATAATTCAAATGAAGACTTTTCACTAATAAATACAAGTGAGTTTGAGCCACCGTCAACCTTCATTCAATCGGCAATGGTTCATTTTTTTATATTTTATTTAATTTTTTGTTTTCAATAAGAAATATATGTTAATTTGTATTTTCCTACACATCGATCTAATTTTGTTTTTATTTATTTTGTGGATTTTGAGAGTAAGGAGGAGTTTGAGTATGGTATTTAAAAGATCAGACTCATTTAAAGACTCGTCAAACAACAATAAAATCGATTTGTGATTCAATATAGCCACCAAGAGGAATGTGTTTCTTGTCGATATGCCAAACGCAAAAAAGATGTATACAATTATTCTATCAACATAATTAGTGAAGCTTACTTATCTGTTTCAAGTTGTACTTATTAATCATATTATTAATGAAAGATTCCTATTATTTCAAAAATAAATAAATAAATAAATCCAAGTGAGTTTGAGTTCATGCTTGAATTAAGATTTCTTTCAGCATCAATTTGGATAGTTGTTTATTTCGAAATGAAAGTGGATTTGAGTAGACATGTCATGTGAAATTTAATATTTGGCAAAAAAAAAAAGTAATGTGAAATTTAATAAAATATTAATGGCAAATGCAAATGTCAAATTCTTATCTATCAAGCTAGACATAATCAGTGGAAATTCAATATGACATTAATTTAAAATTATACTATTATATAAAAAAAAAAATGTTATTATAATTCTCAAAAATATGGCTCCAATAATTACTGAGTTCAAGCTACACTTAAATTAAATTAAAATAAAATACATTCTAATTCAAATATTTATTACAAGAAAGTTCAAGAATTCAAATTTCGATCTATAATGCACAAAACTCTATTGTAGAAGTTTAGAGTGAGAAAGAGAGAACCACCTGGTTTTTCAAGGTCAAGTACAGTGGACATGACCTCGATGGAATTAACGTCTTGTTGCGGGCCCCAATTAGTCCAAGCGTCTTCTCCAAAATGCAGGTCAGCAAATAACGCTATCTTGAATACGGCGCCGGCGCCTACTTTATGGTCGTTCTCCGCCGCCTGCGATGTTTTCAGCAGGATGGTAGGGTACGCTTGATGATGAAATCCGACGGTCGGGATTAATCGGAAGGGAATAGAGAGAAACATGAAGGACAAGATGGTGAAATGAGCTAACCGCCGTTCCATAACTACCACCAGACGGTGAACGAAGGTGAGACGGTGACGGAGAGAGTCAGAGAGGTGTTACTGTGAAGTGTAATAATTGTGTAAATGGGACGGTTTTGAAGTTAGCACTTGTTTCATCCTCGCAAAAAACAGTGTAATGTCGATTTTTCTGAGACAAGGACAGATAACATTGAATGTCTTTTTTATTTTATTTTTTTACTGAAATAAAAAATTGAAGGTGTTTTAGGAAAAAAAAAAATCATAAATTCCACACTATCTTTAATTTGAGAATAATCCTAAATCACACTCACACTGTTGTGTTTGATAAAATAAAAATAATAATATATATATTTTTTTATTTTAAATTAATAATCATCTTAGAATTTTTTTTTTAAAATTAATTATCGTTTTAAAAGTTTTAAATAATATTTATTATTTTTTTTTTATTTTAACCTTATTATTATTAATAGAATTTTGGTGGGAGAAAAAAAAAAGAGTTTTAATGACAGTAAAATAAGAATATATTAATCAATTTTAGTTAAAATTAAAATTATTTAATAATTTTTTTAATTTTTGTGTAATCCTCTAAAACGTATAATATTTTAAAAAGGAGAGAGTATTTTTTAACATAATTTATAATGTAAAACAAAAATAATTATTATTTTTTTTTTACTGTATAACATATTCAAATTATATTAATTTACATTAATTTTATTTATATAATTTACGTCACTTAATATTTTCCTTAATTTAATGTATTCCACTTTTATTATTGGTGTGACTTAAGAATTTGGTATTATATGAAATTTTGTATAATTGAAATATGAGACTTAAAAAAATTTTAAAATTATTTTTTAAAAATATTTTTAGATTTTTTTATAATTAATTAAAATTGAATTTTAATTCAAAAGTAAGTTTTTTTTTAGTGTCATGAACTTTCATGTCATAGAAAATATTTTCTTAATTATAGTATATATATAGCAAATGATCAAATTTTAGCTGTATGAATTTAATATTTAAATATTTAATGGAACAAATCATAAAAAATTTAATTGTTTAAAAAGAACTTACACGTCACTTTTATGAAAAATGTTAAATTGTATTATAATTTTTTAAACTTTTTCAAAAGAAAAATATAGCCAAAAGATATTCAAGTCCTAATCAGTAATCACTGGATGGTCCGGATCATTCCATTACAAAATACATAAATAAAATCTAGATCATCATCCATCACAAAAGTTAAAAATTTTCCTTATTTTCCAAGATAATCTTTAAGAACATATGAAAAGACAAATAGAAAAAATAATATGAATCAATAGTAATCATTATAGAGTATTCAACCTCTTATTGCGTAGGAACTTCACAATCAAATGTGTTCTTCTCTGTTTTCTATATTTTTTCACATCTAAGACCTAGTCCTTCTTCTAGGATTTTCAATGAGGTTTTCTTTTAGTAACTCCGGCCACCGAAGAAGAATTCCCATAGCTTCTTTTTTTGATTGTGTATATGCTAGAGTTGTTACTCTTTTTAGTTTTTCTTGCTTCTTATGTTTTGTGGTAACGATCTAGTCCCAATCTGCTATGGCTTAGTCTGGCTCTTTCACCAGCATGGCTATTTTGGGACATTTTCCAGTGATAGTCAATGGTGGTGGAAGAGGGAAGAGTTTGCTTGTGGTTGCTTTGGAGTCTCCAGGATGAAGTTTTTCAGCTCTATTCTTCAAAATCGGTTGAGATCCATTGTTGTTGGCGGAGAAAGGGCTCTTTCTAGGCTCTGGCCTTCTCAACAGAAAGACTCAAATCTCGGTCAATTCATAGCTACGCTCGGCTCTGGCTGGCAGCGGTGGGCAAGACTCTAAGTGCAACGATTCTCGCTGTTTTGGGTTAGTCTAGAGACACGTCTCCTGCCTTCTGTGATATTTTCTTTGTCTTCTCTATCATCGAAGGTGAATCTCTCATCGGCAACGATGACAGAGGCTTCTAGACGGGAACATTTCTAAAAGGAGTATTTGTGTAATTTGACAAAAATTGTAGGCATTTGGGCTGATAATGTGTTGGGCTTGAAGTCCTAGTTTCAAAATTCTTGTAAGAGTATGTTTTATCTGAACTCTAAATCCATATTGATCCTTCTCTTCTGAGCTTTCCCTTTGTATTTGATTGTAGTTGTACTGCTTTTGGGCCTAATGTCTATTTAATGCAAGCAAAATTTATCCTTTGGGCAAAAAAAATAAATAAATAAAAACTCTTATTGCAAAGATGCCAAAGGTGGCTTAGATACTGAATTAGTTATTTATATATCCTTCAAAAAAAATTAAAAATAAGCATAAATTAATAAATTATAAATAATTTATTATTTACACTCAATAATACACATTTTATTTTTTGGGTGTTGCTTGGTAGTTCAATTGAGTCGAGATTTAAATGATTTAATTGAGAGTATAAAAGGAAATATTAAAAATTAATTATTTTTAATAAGTTAATTAATAGTTTATTGCATGGTGGACACTTGACAGATTTAGGGTGTACTTAGGATTGATGTTAAAAGTTTAAAAAAAAAATTAAGAATTTTTTTAATTTAATTGATTGATTTTATTATTTTTTTATAAATTACTTTTTCAAATATATTTATAGAAAAAATATTAATTTACCTGTTTTTTTTAAAAAATAATTTTAAAAATAATATAAAAATTTTGATGAAAAATGCTTTTTCGAAACTCAATCCCAAACAAGTTTTATAATATATGAAAGCACAATTTTCAAAATTGTCACATCATTTTCATTATTATGTTTAATGTTGCTAAAATCTAACAAAACTATTATAAGTAATATTTTTTTCACATATATATGGATACTAATATTTTAATTGTGATTTTATTTATATTAATTACTTAAAATTTTAATGAATTTACTAAAAAAAATTTAAATTAGAGAAGGAAAATTCTATTGTTCATATCATTTAAACACTTACCATGACTTTATGTTTAAATATGCTATTTACTCATAATTTTTAATATTTTATTTACTTATATTTTTACTTCATTTCAATATATATTTTATTCAATCATGATTTTTAATAAATTATACTAATCCTAATGTACCTATACAATATTTATTATAATTTAATTCAATTATGTTTTAAAATTTTAACTCAATTCATGTTTAATATTAAATTATCAAATATGTAACTCTACTTTATAATGTTTCAAAAATTAAGTCAAATTTTATAATATTTAGCATACAAAACACATAAGTTTTTTATTCGATACTCGCATGATTACTAGTACATAAAAATATATTTACTTAATAAATTTAGTGTCGGTCATATATAATAAAAAAAAATTGTATCTTAATTAACAAATCTACTAGTAGCTTATGTAATGATAGAATCTTAAAAATCATTTTAATGATTATCATTATACTAATATGCGACTTATAATTTTTTAACTATAATTTAATTATTTTTATTATAATTTCTTTTATTATATAATCAATAATACTTATAAATTAAATAAATTTTTATGCATTAATATTATTTTTATGGTATTGAATTAAAAATTTATATACGTTGTATATTCAATATTTTTAAATTCAATTTAATACTTAAATTAGTAAAAACAAAGAGTCACAACTCACAAGTATAAAATTAAATTAAAATTGAGTTGAGATTTCAATATAATTAATTTGAACCAATGAATATAAAAGTTTTACGAATATTATGTCAAATCATAATTAAATTAAAATAAATTTTTAATATAATAAAAATTTCCTCAATTTTTATTATTAATAATCATTTCAATAGATTTGAGGTATATTAAATTTAATAAATGTAAGCTTAAAAAGTAATAAAAAATAAATTATTTTTAAAAAAGATTTAGAGTTTATTTGGTATAAACGAATTTTATAAAGTTTTTGAAATTCAATTATAAATTCACATTTTATACTTTTTTTTTTTCTTTTTTTGTAATCAAAGATAGATAGGTTTTGTCATTCATACATTAGGAAACTATTACAGTATAATGCGTAGCTTCTGGAAGGTGTTGTCGTGTTGGGGCAAAAGTGGTATAGGACTATTTGCTCAGGTTTCGGATCTATTAATTTTTTGGGCTTTTAGCCCCAGTCAATAAATTTTATTGTTGGGTAAAATATTGTTGGACCTTAAGTCTACTTTGTATTGTTCTAGTTGGACTTTTTCAAATATTTGTTCACTGATTGTAATGATCTTGGATATTATACCCCATTAAATGTTAGTTTTATTACTTTGGGGGGAAAAAAAAAATTAGTGCGTAGCTTGTTACAATAGATTTTTTCTAGCCTATCTCATAAAATTAACTCTTAAACTTAGTTGTAGTTGTGGATTTGTAAGACCAACTACAATACATAAAGTTCAAATACATGGCAAATAGAAAGTAGAACCCACACACAACCACATATGCTAGCCCATAAGAACTACCGGAGGGTAGAAAACAGATGTAAATGTATGGATCTGACGTGGAACTTAAAGGAAAAGGTTGAAACTTGATCTATAAATAATGGCAAGCAACCAAAGGGAAAGATGTATAACTGAAAAGTCATAACACCAAGTTTTTAAAGCCCCTTTAAAGAGCCACCATCACCAATATTCTTCCCCCTCCTTGTATAGCTGCTTACACTCTAAATTTAAAGGGATTTTTACATAAATATACCAAAAATTGAAAAATATTAGAAAAATACGCCCACAACAAAATTCTTACAAAAAGACGCCTTTCATATTTTTTTATTACAAATTTACTCTCTCATGAAACTTGACATGAAAAACGCAAAAAACTGAAAATGTTCACGTGCTTTTTGTTCACGTGAACCACTTATTTTTCAAAGTTTATATATGTATCTTCATTCTCAAAATCACAAGTGTTAGTCTCAAAAGTCACCCACCACTTTTAATAAATAGCTGTTACAAAAGCCAGTGAGTCGCTGCTAAAAAAAAAAAATTTAATATATAAATTGGAGATTTGTGAGACACACACTGTTACAAAAAAAAACGTGAGGCTAGTGGGTTACAAAATACAGTGTACATGCTGAGAATGGTTCAAGGGAATGTGCATTGGTTGGTTGATGAATGGCATTTTGCTTGTGAAAGTGACAAATGTCTTTGAGGGAAGATTGTATATATTTTTTGTTTATTTTTGTTCTTACTTTTTATGAGCATACAATGGGGATAGGAATACATGCAAATTTGATCAAGTAT
>CATKHJ011055630.1:0-11508 GCA_949750685.1 Vernicia montana
AAGAAGGACTCTGGCCTAAAATTCTTTGTTGCAGCTGCAAGCTCCCTGAAGGTAAATATTTGAGCTGCAATATTGACACCAGGTGCATCCTTTGGAACTGGTAATTCTCTTTTTGACCTTCCATTGCTTCTTGATCTGAGCTTGTCAGCTCCTGCAAATTTCACCCAGATTTGCCGGAGTATGGGAGAAGGATCATCGCCAGATTTGGGTTTCATTAATCAGGTCTCCAAATTCAAAACACGATACAAGCATTAAAAGAGAAAACAAATAGAAAAAATAGCATTGAAAAGAAATAGACAGAGGTTAAAAATGTATAAAAAATAGTTTCATGGTGTAAATGATATTTTTGTCAAAAAAAAAAAAAAAAAAAACCGTATACAATGTTATTTCCTCTAAAATGTATTGACTTGAACCTAAAGCCTAGGTTTTTTTTTTTTTTTTTTGCACGAAAAAAAGCCTAGGTGAGTTGTAGCTAAATGTTAACCACTAGACCACTTTCGTTTCCCAATATATTATTCCATTAAAATATTATATATATATTACATCTTTTTTTTTTTTTTTTTTTTGCATATTTTTAATACTCAATTCATTAGTACATAAATTATAATAAATATTATATATATCATTTAAATATAAAATATAAAATATAAAATAAAAACAAATAAGTATTCTTTCTTATAAAAAATACGAATGGTCTAGAAATATTTAAAAATATATTATATATTGCGTCTTAAACTCAACTAACTATTCATACAAGGCCGTTAGGATTGCTCAACGTCAATGATTACTATGAATAGACCATCATGGAACAAGCATATCGACATATCATAATTTCTGCTCTAACAATCAATCAATTAATTGATTAATTACAAAACTTTGTATTCCAACTTGCTCCATTAATGGCGTAGGTCTTCTAATCTCATAAGAATAGTAGCAATACGAAGGTTGGTGGCAGCAACAAGACAGTGGTATAATAACAAGGACCACGGAAAAACCAAGGACAAAAGTAACAATGAGTCTAAATTAGATCTGACGCTTCGATTACCCCTTCCTTAACTCTTATGATTTGCTTGAATATGAGTGAACTCAAAATATAGACGGCAGAGTAAAGAGTCACTTTTATACTCTTAAAATTTATTTTTATTTAAGTTATTATCATGTTTATTTTGTGTTTGTAGTTAATCTTTTTGTTGTGTCCCTGATTTTGTTTCTTTAATAATCTTATCATCAATAACCTTGTCTGTGAGATAATCATGCTAATTTTATCATCACTTAATATATTCATATAATTTAAGTAAAACTCATATAGTTCAATTAGTTTGAATCATATCATTTTATGTAATAATTTATAAATCGAAATAATTACAAATTCATATTCATAATAGATAATATTAAAAATTTCATACTTCATATACTAATTAGTCCGAAATGAATCGATTACATTCCATAAAAAAAAATTCATAATTTCCTAAAAATTCATATTAATTGTATTAACACAAAGATTGATTTACTAAAAATATATATATAAGAATTATTTTAGATACTAAAATAATATAACATTTAATTTTTAGGCTTCATGAATTTTTAATGGCATAGATTAAAATTATTGTGAATTAAAATTACGGGTTAAAAAAAAATATCAAATTTTTGACATGAATTATTGATTAATTAGTGTAAATGTCAATGTATCTGCACACATCCTGCTCCTTCAATGCTAAAAAACTTTTTAACTTTTAAAGTCTCCACTTTCTTTCCCTTTTCAATATAATAATAATAATAATAATAATAATAATAATAGTAAGATTCTTCTAATTTGAGTTGTAATGCTACGAAACAATATATATATATATATATATTTCTTAGTCTCTGCGGCAACTAACCCTATATTTTCTATGGAAAAAAAAAAATAACACTATATTTAGATTGAGTGAAAATAAAAGAGAAAGAAAAATATGAGCGTAAAATAATGAAAAAATCTAATTTTTTTCTGTTTCAGGAGGGAAAATAAAAAGGGAGATAAAATAAAATTTATTTTCTTTTCATTATTTTTTCTCTAAATTTTAAAGAAAATAAAATAAAAATGATGGAAAGGAAAAATAAATTTATTTTTTCTTTTTTTCCTTATTATCAAAAAAAAAAAAGAAAATTAAAGAAAGAAAAATAAAAATTTATCCTTTTCCAGTCCATATTTGTGTGTATATATATTTTAAAAAAATAAAAGTTATTTTTCTTTATTTTTTTATCCCTATAAGTTTTTCCAAAGATAGGGTAAAAGTACAGGTTATTAACAAGTCTTCAAAAATAACCCAAAACTACGTCGTTTTAGGTTAAGGTTAATTTCCTCTTTTGACCTAGCTATATAAGCATTTTATTCTTACTTTTTATCAATTTTTAGGTTTAGAAACAAAATGAGAGAGAGGCAGAGAGGCATAGGCGACTGTTAGTTGAGGAGAGAGGTGGAGAGAGAGACTGCAGATGATGGCAAGCTTAGAACTTCATCGGCTGAGCTAAGGTCTTTTCTCTTCTATCTATCTATCTTTTGGTTTTTCATTTTTTTTTAATAATTTTTCCTTTTGATTTCTTTTCCTGTTTCTTCTTTTCAATTTTTCTTTTCCTTTTGATTTTTACATAATCTTGTGGTTTTAATTCTTTGGGCTCTCGTTTTTCTTCTTATTTCTTGGTGAATCTCGGTTTAAATCTAAATTTTATTCATTTATTTTGTTTTAATCCTATATTTCTTGTGTTTTTCAGTGATGGGGAGGTTTGGTGGTGGTGGTGAAGCAGTGATCTTGAAGAGATTAAAGTGACAAATTCGGTGGAAGAAAAGAAGAAGATTGCTTCATTGCAAGAATTCTGAAATTTCTGGATTATTTTGTAATTTGCAAAATGGCTTGTAACAACTTTTAATTTTTGTCAAGATTTAGCTTGTAAAATTTATTTAGTCCAATGTTATTTTAGTTTCTAGAAAAATAATAAATTTTCAATAGACATATAAATTATTGATTTATATAATGTCAAAAGATTAGGTTTTAAATTATTTCAAATAATAGTTTTCTATTATTCAGATATTTATTCGTATAATACAGTATTTATATAATCAGAAATAAAATAAAATAAAATATTGTGAAATTTTTTAGATGTTACAATTTTTTTTTGTCAAAAAAAATTGTGGCAAATTTGAATAATCAACAAAATTATTTTTGTTATTAAGAATCCTCAAAATGCTTTTGTTGCAATAATTAATAATTGATAAATTATATTTCATCATAATAACATAATGTCAAGTAAATATTTGTCACTATTTAAAATGTGACAAATATTTGTGATTATTTAAAATGTGACAAAAATTAATGTGATAAAAATTTTAGTCATCTTTTTAGTTGTCTATAATTTTTTGTCACAACATATATTTTGTCACTATAAAATGTATGATAAGATTTTAAAATTTAGCTTCATTGTAATTAAATGGAACTTATTATAACAAATTATTTTATTTTTATAATTAAATATTTTTCACAATAATTTAGATTAAGTGATAAAATAGCTTTTATCACAATAAAAATAATAATATCATAACGAAAATCTATTATATCATAATATATTTATTAAGATAAACTCATTATGACTGATAAATTTCGTAATAAGAAAATTAATAAGAAAGTCGCGACAATTTTGATAATTATTTTTATGAAATTGTTTGTTACAAAGAAGCCTAAATTCTTGTATTGACCTAAGCACACATGTTTTCAAAAAAGAAAGATTGCATCATATGTACAATACAAATAAAGAGCAATTAGAAAGGGAATGAAAATGAAATGCACAAAAATAATTATGGAGAAGTGAATGATTATTGGAAACATTTATTAATTAAATAAAAGTTTTTAACAACCTTTTCTTATACGCTATAGATTTTTAGGTAGACTAAATTTATTATTTTTTTTATAAATTAACTTAATAAAAATAAAACATATTAATTAATAATATAATATAAAATTATTAATATGATATTATTAATTAATGTGTCTTATTAAAATTAAATTAATTTATGAAAAAGTGATAGGATCATTGTAGCTAAGAATTTCTCTCTTATACACATATAAATTGAACAATTAATTGTCCATCAATTAACACAACCTTATTAATAAGTTTTATTTTATCATAATAATGACCCACCATGAACTTTACATGACTATGCAACCCGCCGGATTTTCTTCACTAAGACAATCACATCTCCCCACATTGCATCCTCTCCGGCAACCACCGTAGTAAACACCACCACCCAAACTTTCATACACTGGCCTTCCATAAGCCTCATAACATGGCGGTGGCGCTGGCCTTCCATGACCTTCATAACATGGTGGTGGTCTTCCAAATCCATGATAACATGGTCCTCCACCCTGTCCTTCATAGCATTCCATGCAACACACTCTCACCGGTTCAGGCGCCTTTGGTGGCGGTGCTGGTCCTGGTTCAGGAGCCCTGGGAGGAGGTGCCGGGGCTGGTTCAGGAGCTTTAGGAGGGGGTGGCGCTGGCCTTCCATAACCTTCATAACATGGTGGTGGTCTTCCAAAGCCATGATAACATGGTCCTCCACCCCGTCCTTCATAACATTCCCTGCAACACACCCTCACCGGCGGCGGTGCCGGTGCTGGTTCAGGTTCAGGTTTCTTAGGTGGAGGTGCCGGTGCTGGTTCAGGAGCTTTCGGAGGGGGTGACGCTGGCCTTCCATAACCTTCATAACATGGTGGTGGTCTTCCAAATCCATGATAACATGGTCCTCCACTCCGTCCTTCATAACAATCCCTGCAACACACCCTCACCGGGGGCGCTGCCGGTGCTGGTTCAGGTTTCTTAGATGTTGGTTCGGGATCTTTTAGTTTTGTCAGGTCAACAATAACTACTACAGGCTTATCAGGTTTTGATTTCTCTTTAGGCTTTTCAGGTTCTATAGGCCTAGGCTTTTCAGGTTCTATAGGCTTAGGCTTTTCTGGTACTTTAATTTCAATACCGATAACTGAATCACCTCCTTTACAACAAATCGTTTTCTTAATCTTTTCTGGGCTGCAACACACTACAGTGATTGTCACTGTATTTGCTTTCTCATCATATACTTGATTTTGAATTTCTTTTGTACGCAAAGCCACCAAAATTACAAAAAAAACTCAAGTCACTTTCCTTACATTAAGTATATATATTTATATATATCAAGAAAATTAAAGAAATCAAGAAACAGATACTCACGTGGGATTTTACACAGTACTTTCTTGATTTTCTTGTGGCATTTTTCGCAGTTAAGATCAACATTAATAACCATTATTGTAGCTTTCTGCAACAGTAATAACAAAAAATAATTCAAACATTTAGAAGAATGATGAAACAGATAGACAACCCAAAAATAATCAAGAAAATAAAAGAAACGAAAAAACCACCACGACCACAAAAATAAGCTAAGTTGGTATAGTAAAAGATAATGATAAAAGCAATCAGATTCACACACTAACCTTTTCTTCCATGGCTGTGATACATAGAGAGATCTTATTATCTGAACCTTATAATATGAAACAGAAGGAGTGGCAAAGAGAGATCCAAAAGAGGAGAAATTATATAGCAGGATTGATGCATTATATATGGTTATTTTGTTAGAAATCAAAATAAATCTACTTTGTTTTATTTTACTTAAAAAAAAATTAATTTTTTTTACTAAAAATTATAATTTTTTTATATTTTTTGTAAATTAAACTTGTCACGATCCCGACTCTAGAGGCATGTGACTGGTATTAGGGCACGAAAAAGCTTAAGACTTTCAGATTCCGTAATCAGTCTGACTTGTCTAATCAACAAAGAATCTACAAAAGATCATAACTCAAGAGTTATGAACCTATCTGCCAATAAAACTTGTGCACAACATCATAATAAAACTATTCATGCTACATCTTAATAATATCATCATCAACATCTGGTTTCTATTTAGCAGAAAATATCATCATACCATAATACAAAAAATCAGATACTAAAACAAAAGTTTTAGTACAAATATAAGTTCAATCTACTGAATTGCGGAATCTAGAGTTTATGATAAAATAAATAATATTTAATTAAGGTAAATTCTATTGTCGGAGAAGATGACATGGAAACTCAACAATAATAATAACTTCTAAACTCATCCCGCAACCTGAAAAAATAGAAAGACAAGGGTGAACGCCTTAACTCAGTGAAAGATACTAACTAATATACCAACCTGGTGCTCTATAACCAATCTATAAGTAATGTTCATGCATTGTGCCGCACAAATAAATAATCACATAATCATACAAGGATGAGAATTAGTCCACAGGAACTACGCTAAACCTCAATTTGGGGAGCCGATCCCCCAACCTAGCTTTCTGAATTCAAATACTGTCTCTTAAAATCTAATACATAAGGCCGCAGCCGTCCCTGACCTAAGTCATGCAGCGCTGACCCGACTGGCAGCAACGTTGAGCAATGAGTAAGCTCGCAACCGTCATACACCAGTCATAGTTCATCAATCACAATCATCATCCAAATCATAATCACAATTCTAAGTGGTCCTATGTCATCCCAATCCCATTCAACATCTACAAATAATATGCAGCACAGATTTAATGAAACATTCACACACATATGCCAAAATGCTCAATTGATATACATAATACATAATTATATATATACATATATACATACAGTAAATGTAAATGTATGGGAAACATGAAAATATATTATGAAGTATCACTCACAACTCTGGTGCGGAACCCAAACTCGATCACTGACTGAGACTTGGAGCTGCAGAAGATGGTTCTGGACAATCTAGAAAATAAAGTATCAACGGACTATCAGAATAATAATTATAAGAATCAAAAGATAGACATATCCTAATACTGGAGAAATCTACCAAAATTCGGCAGAGTTTCTCCTAAAATATACCTAATCCCCCTGAAATGCAAACAACAAACTTACCTCAAATAAATCTCAGATGCCCCCCTCAGGGCTCCCATAAACCAACTCACAATAGAAATTCATCATTTCAAAATACAGAATTTACAATCCGCAATTAATTACCATAAATAATATTATTTCTTAACAGTCCCAAAATACTTTAATTAATCATAAATAATTATTTGAACTTATCAATAATTTAATTATATAAAATTATCCAATCCAAAAGTCAATTTAAACATCGAAAATAATTATTGGATTGTCGGGCAATACTCATCGGAGAGTCGCCGGAAAAATATCAACAATGGCGGATAGTGTCAATATTGGTATCAACGGACTCGTCTTGAAGCAAGGAATCTGGAAACATAGGTCACTCTCCCTCACTCACCAGAGATCGCCGGAAAATGGCATCGGCAATCTGGGTTTTTCGCTAGATTCCGGCCAAAATTAAAGTTAGTCCAAAATTAGCAAATGAGGTACCAAAATGAAGTTTAGAAGGAGAGGAGTCTAACTGTATCGGAATCACCGCGAATGGAGGTGGAGCTGGCTGGAATAAGCTCGGAAAGCTTACTGCTGGTGACCCAATCAAGCGGCGAGTGTGGCATCATCTGGCGGAGGATGGCGATGTGCTTATACCAGGAGACTCGTCGGAGGCTGGGCTTCCTCCTTGGCTTGCGTGTGTAGACGAACGGTGACCAGACAACATTGATAATGGCGGCAGAAGGTTTCTCTCTCTCTCTCTTCTGCTCCCTGTTTTCCCACAACCCAGCGGATTCTGATTGGTTCAAAATGAAGCAATTAGATCTGGGTAATAATAATAATAATAATAATAATAATAATAATAATAAATTTGAAAAGCAATTAAACAAAATAAATAAATAATTAAGTAAATAAATAATTTATTTTAATAAAATAAAATACTCAAATATTAATAAATTTTTATAATTTAAAAATTTAAGATATTACAATCTCTCCTCTTAAAAGAAATTTGTTCTCGAATTTGAATAAAGATAGAAATTCATAAAAAATAATATTCATTTCATTAAAAATAACACTAGTTGAAATTATTAAATATTAGTACATAAAAATGTAAAAGCATTAAAACATTAGATTACAAAACAAAATCAACTAGCCCTAAATAGATAATGGTATTTCTTTCTCATCTCAGCTTCCACTTCCTAAGTGCACTCTTCGGTGGTGTGATTACGCCACATAACCTTTACCATATGAATTTTCTTAGAACGAAACCTACGAATCTAGAAATCCATTATAGCTACAATAACTTCCTTATAAGATAGATTTTCACAAATCTGAACCTCTTGTGGCTGTAACATGTGAGAAGGATCGGAGATATAATTTCTCAACATAGAGATGTAAAACACTGGGTGGACATGAGAAAGATCTGATGACAAGTCCAAACGATAGGCAACTGCTCCAACTCTTTCAATAATCATGTATGGGCCAATGTACCTTGGTGCTAATTTCTCTTTCTTTTCAAATCTCATTACTCCCCTCATGAGAGAAACCTTTAAAAAAACAAAATAGCCCACATCAAAAGAAACAACTTTACGCCTAGGATCTGCGTAATTCTTTTGCTTGCTAAAGGCAGTCTTCAGTCGCTCTCTTTAATAGGAACTTTCTCTGAAGTGATATGGACTAAGTCAAGTCCTGCCAGCTATTTTCTCCTACTTTTTCCCAACAAGATGGGGATCTGCATTTTCTGCCATACAGAGCCTCGTAAGGTGCCATCTCAATACTTACATGATAACTGTTGTTAAAAGCAAACTCAATCAATGGTAGGTGCTAATCCCAATGACCTCCAAAGTCAAGTATACACATTCTAAGCATATCCTCCAAGTTCTGAATCGTTCATTCATACTGACCATCCGTCTGAGGGTGAAAAGCTGTACTGAAATCTAATCTTGTACCCAAAGCGTCTTGCAAAGATTTTCAAAACCTGGAAGTGAACTAGGGCCCTCTATCTGACACAATAGAGACTAGAACTCCATGCAAGTAAACTATCTTTTTCACATACAACCTCGCGTACTTAGCCACAGAGTAATTGACTTTCACAGGAATAAAGTATGCCGATTTAGTTAATCGATCCACGATAACTCATATAGAGTCATACCCTGCAACAATCTTAGGCAATCTAGTTACAAAATTCATGGTGATCCTTTCCTACTTCCACTTAGGAATAGGAAGTGGCTGCAAAAATCTAGAAGGCTTCTGGTTCTCCAACTTTACTTATTAACAAGTTAGACACATAGAAACAAATTCAGCAATATCTTTCTTTATGCCATTCCACCAAAAAATACCCTTCAAATCACAGTATATCTTGGTGGAACTTAGGTGCTCATTATATGCTGTAAGGTGTGCCTCTTCTAAGATCTCCTTTCTCAAATTATCCACATCAGGAACACATAGACAAGAACCATGTTGAAGCACTCCATTATCATCAATCACGAAGTCTCTGGTAATGCCTTCCTGTCACAACTGTAGGTCCCATTTATGAGCCACCTTAATCCTTTATACTAGAACTGAGCAGACCTTAAAGTGTGCCAACAGTACTCCGAAACTATGCACCTTTAACTGCAACTCTTCATCAAATAATTCTTACAACTCTTTAACTATGAGTCTCTTCTCCACCACAATGTAAGCTAAACTACTAGAGGACTTCCTACTTAAAGCATCAGCTACAACATTTGCTTTACTAGGATGGTAAAGAATGGCGCAGTTGTAATCTTTAAAAAGCTTCATCCATCTCCTCTGTCTCAAATTCAAATCCCTTTGGTAAAATATGTACTTCAGGCTCTTGTGATCCGTGTAAATCTCACAAGTCTCACTATACAAGTAATGCCTCCAAATCTTTAAGGCAAATATTATTGCTGCCATCTCCAAATCATGGGTGGGGTAATTCTACTCATGTTTCTTCAGCTGGAGAGAGGCATAAGCAATTAATTTACCATGTTGCATCAAAACACACCCCAGACCAACTTTTGAGGCATCACAATAAACGGTGAATCCTCCAATACCCGAAGGAAGGGTTAGTACGAGAGCCGAGGTAAGACAATCTTTAAGCCTCTGGAAATTGTCTTCACATGCTTCAGTCAACTGAAACTTAACATTCTTCTGAGTCAATCGAGTCAGATGGGATGCTATCCTAGAAAAATCCTAGACAAAGTGATAGTAATAGCTTGCTAACCCAAGAAAGCTGCGAACCTCTGTGACTGTAGTAGGCCATAACCAGTTTGTGATAGATTTCACCTTTTTGGGGGTCCACCATAATGCCATCTTTAGTAACAAGTCCCAAAAAGCTATACTATCTAACTAGAATTCACATTTGGAGAACTTGGAATATAGCCGATGATTCCTCAAAGTATGCAAAACCATCCTTAGGTGTTAGGCATGCTCTTCGAGAGTTCTGGAGTATACCAATATGTCATCGATAAACACAATAACAAAATGATCCAAGAATGGCTTAAACACCCGATTCATTAGATCCATAAATGCGGTAGGTGCATTAGTGAGTCCAAAAGATATCACAAGAAACTCATAATGCCCATACCAAGTTCTGAATGCCATCTTAGGAATATATCCCTCATAATACTCAATTGATGATATCCAGAACGAAGATCAATTTTGAAAAAACATTTAGCACCCTAAAGTTGGTTAAACAAATCATCAATCCGAGGAAGAGGATACTTATTCTTTATGGTCACCTTGTTCAATTATCTGTAATCAATACAGAGGCGCATCGATCCATCTTTCTTCTTCACAAATAACACCGAAGAATCCCAAGGTGAAGTACTGGGCTAGATAAAACCCTTATCCAAAAAATCTTGCAACTGTTCCCTAAGCTCCTTTAGTTTTGCAGGTGTCATCCTATAAGGTGGCATGGATATAGGGTTTGTTCTAGATACTACATCAATACAAAATTCTCTCTCTCTATCCGGAGGTAATCCTGGAAGCTCTTTAGGAAACACATCAGGGAATTTATTCACTACTGGCACATTTCCCATGTTTCCAACATCCTTAGAATATCTCTGACCATAGCAAAATAACCTTGACAATCACGATGTAATATCTTTTTAGCACTGATAGTTGAAACAAGGTTGTAGGGAGCAACACTTCTATCTCCTATGAAAGAAAACTTTGCATCACCATATATATGGAAAACAACTTCCTTGTTGTAGCCTCAACCCGAACTGGACATGCTAGAAAAGCTGTGTTCACCAATAAAGAATTACTCATAGGAGTAGCAATTGATAACGGACACTCAAGATTGATGGGCATTGATGTGCTGAAATGCACACTAATAACTGCAAGTGTACATGTTGTTATCAAGTAATAAAATGATGATTAAGTATCGTTTCCCACGAGGAATGCTTATAATTACTAGCGCAAACTTCAACTATTGTCTAGTGAACAATCAATTTAGGATAATTAAAACTAAAACTAAAAGTAAACTAAAACTTGAGAAGATTGATAGATATAAACAAGAATAAAGCTATCTAGATATGAATCCCCCTAGCCTCTCCTAAATGTCATGAA
>CATKHJ011055825.1:0-16704 GCA_949750685.1 Vernicia montana
TATATATATATATATATATATAGTATACATTATGTATATATTTAGTATATATTTTTGAGCAAATAGTATATATTTGATATATTTTTTTAGTTTGTTCACAAAAAGCACATATCCAGAAAATGGTATATATTTGGTATATGTTATATATATATATATATATATATATATATATATATAAAACATATAATATTTTTCTGGATCTGTGCTTTTTGTGAACAAACTAAAAAAATATACTAAATATATATCATTTGCTCAAAAATATATACCAAACATATACATAACGTATCCAATATATATACAAAACATATACCAAACATATACCATTTTTTGGATCTATTCTTTTTTATGAACAAACTGAAAAAATTATACCAAATATATATCATTTTATCAAAAGCATACATCAAACATATATGTAACGTATACCATATATATATATATATATAACATATACCAAACATATACTATTTTCTAGGTCTGTTTTTTTTTTTTTTTTTTTTGTGAATAAATTGAAAAAATATACTAAACATATATTATTTACTAAAAAATATATATCAAACATATACGTAACGTATACCACATATATATCAAATATATATCAAATATATACCATTTTTTTTTTTTTTTTGTTTGTTCTTTTTGTGAACAAAATGAAAAAATATAACTAAACATATATCATTTGCTCAAAAACATATACCAAATATATACGTAACGTATACCATATATATACAAAACATATATTATTTTTTGGGTCTTTTTTTTTTTTTTTTTTTGTGAACAAACTGAAAAAATATATCAAACATAACAATTTGCTCAAAAAAATATATACCAAACGTATAAAATGTACCATTAATTAAATTTTTATAATAATTAAATACATAATCTAATATTTTTATAAATAACTAATGAAATATTCTCAAATAAACGTCTAGTAAAATTAATTTTATGATGAATAAGATTTATAAATTTAAATTGACAAGTAAAAAAATGGATTTAGTTATAAGAATCAAGAAAATAATTATCATTTAAGTTTTGGATTTCAAGCATTTTTTTTATAATAATAAAATTATCAGGAAAAAAAAATGGATGGAGGCGTAATAGAAAAGGAGACAGATAGATTAAGAAAATGTACCAGTAATGTAATGTGTGCATCTCAATAGAGTAAAAAAGAAAACCCAATAAAATAAAAATTAATTAAAAAATTAAAAAGAGAACTAAAAAATTAAAAAAAAATAGTGAAGAATAATTATAATTATAATTATTATAAAAGGGACCCTTTTAGAGAGCCATTACGGCATTGACTGTGTACACGTCATTTCAAGGGCGAGTCACCGTCATTTCAAGAGCGAGCTACATTTGTATCACACGACAATACAACGCGTTTAGCTATGGAGGGAGGTGAACCAATACTTGCGTGCATATGCAGCACCATAGCATCATTCTAGAAGCATGCCATATAAATGTTATTTTTTGAAGTTGATTGTTTTTTTTTTTTTTTAAATCTTTTCATGAACACTATAAAAATGAAATTTTATGCTTTTTTTGGGTTATTTTTGAAATTTTCCCATTATTAAAAGATAAAAACTTAGGTCTATCAAATGAATGGGCCTAAAAACAGGCCTATTTAGAAATAGGCCCATAAGACTCTTCCACAACAAGGCAGGTAAAAAACGGTACCGTTTAACACTTCCCCCTCCGATGGTAACGAAACAGCATATTCTTGTTGTCAAGGGTTTAGAGAACATTTCTTCTTCCCACTCTGTACCCTTCCATTATCATCATCAGGGTTTTAGCCTCTCTCTCTATCTCTGTGAAAAACATGGATTCAATTGCTAAGCTCCATTGCTCTAACCAACCCTTTTGCCTCTCCCTCAATCCCCAACGTCCATCCTTCTCCAAACCCATATTTTTCCTCTCCTTCAAAACCCCATCTTCATCATTGTCACCCTTCAAATTTTCCTCCATTAGAGCTTCATCCTCTGGCTCCCCACTCTATAAAACATCACAAACCTCTCAATCATTTCTCCTCAAAACCCTAAACCCTCTCCTTAAAACTACCTGTATCACTCTCACTGCCGCTGCTGCATTGTTCTTCTCTCGGCTTTATAATAAACCCGCTATTGCTTCCCCTATCGCCTCCCCTGCCACGGTAGAGCCTGCCAAGGAATCGTCTGAAAATTTATCGTTTGATGAACAAGAAAGAGCTCTTGAAGAGCACTTGGGTCGAAATCCTGATGATACTGAAGCTCTTCGATCCCTTATGGAGGTGAGGATCAAGGCTCGGAAGCTTCTTGGAGCAATCGAAGTTGTGGACCGATTGATAGAGCTGGAGCCCAATGAGGATGAATGGCCATTGCTAAAAGCTCAAATTTATAGTTACAGTGGAGAATTTGAGTCGGCGAGAAAAGGGTTCGAGGAAATATTAGAGAAAGACCCTCTTCGTGTTGAGGCTTATCATGGCCTAGTGATGGCGCATTCTGAATCTGGTCATTCATTGGTTGAGGTTGTGAAAAGAATTGAAGTAGCCATCGATAAATGCAAGAAGGAGAAGAAGAAATCTGATTTGAGGGATTTCAAGTTATTAATCGCACAGATTAGAGTTATGGAGGAAAAATATTTTGATGCGCTTAAAGTTTATGAGGAGTTGGTGAAAGAGGAGCCGAGGGATTTTAGGCCATATTTATGCCAGGGAATTATATATACTCTGTTGAGGAAGAAAGATGAGGCAGAGAAAAAATTTGAGCAGTTCAGGAAGCTTGTTCCGAAGAATCATCCATACAGGGAGTTTTTCCTTGATAACATGTTTGCTACAAAGTTCTTCTCGGAAAAGGTCCAGAGGGAAGGAGCAGGGTCGAGTAGCTAAGAGGAATGGGAATGAATTTAGGTGAGAGGGTAATGGCAAGTTTTTTTTTACCTTATTTTTGTCTTATTATCCGTTATTGTTTGTTTTAGTTTTGTTAAATGCCATGGATAGCAGTTTTATAAAGATTTCACTCAGCAAGATAATTACAAGTAGTCTCAGTGAATTTCTATTTGTTTGGATGCCTATCTCTGTTGTGACACTTTGTTTTTCAGAGAGTAGTATAAAAGTGGATATGGTAGTTATTTAGATTTTGAAATGGTTATATTTAATTTTCACCTTTTGATTTTCATTTGTGATGCATCTATATTTATGGGTTTAATAATGATAGGTTTTGGATCAATTGGTTATAACATGGAAATGCAGTAACTATACTGTATATTGTATCTAAATTTTTGTGCAAATGATCATTTTAAAATGCTTGTTAACCTACAGTATTTTGAGTTGATTATCTTGAACAGTCATAGAAGTTTTGATTCGATATGATGTTACACGTTCTAAGTTCCACCCTTAGTTATTGTCAGTAAACATATTTGCTTCTTTGGACTTGGTTTGGATATTCAGAAACCTCCAATCTTGGGTTCATGCTGAATGCCACTAAGTTGAAATAGTGGGACAAAGCACCTATGCCTTTAGTTGCTTTCTTGTTTGGTCCTTTAGCTATGTTCGGTGATATTGGATTCACCTGAACCTGAGTTTGCTGTCATTTAGCCCAACGTGCCATATTATTCGTCAAAAGCCACCTTCTTGATTCCCTTTTGATTGGTTTTTTTCAAGCTTATGAAACTCCCAAGATACTCAATATAACCTAACATTTCTTATTATTCCTTAACTGAATTCAACAAAAAATTTCTTCATGACCTTAATTCTCTTCTTGCTTTGCCATGGTAGGAGGGAGTGAATGCACTCCAGTACCTTGCAATGAGTAGTGAAGAACATGACTATGTTGCCCTCATTGCTGCTGCTTTTTTTTTCCTTCAACTTCAGGAAATCCAAGTCACCGTTTTGGCCCATACAAGATGTATGAAGGCCTTTTATTCAGATAAGAATTCAATGAAAGCCTGGCTTTGATTTCTTCATTAACAATGATCTTTTGTTGGTAGGAAAAAAAGAGCTGTTAGTCTTGGAAGAATTGGGCTTCAATATGTGTCTTTTTGCAGATGTGGTAGATATGTTGAGTATAAAACGTTTGGCTTGGGAGGAATTATATTGTGTTCAAAGAGACTTCTTGTGGAAGTATGCTATTTGATTTATAATGTGGAATACACTTCTAGGAGTACACTTTGTTGACTAGATGTAGATAAAATTCTGGAGTACAAATTTGCCAGTAAGAGGAACTTTCACACATAAATATGTTTCTTCTATGATTTGATTGCAGGAATTTACATGTTTATATAAGAATAGAAAAGGAATCTTCTCAAATGCTTGAGAAAGAGGATAATGGATTTAGGGTATATCAGTACTCTATATTGTATGCATTTTATCATGGTCTATAGTTGCCCTATTCACTAGTAATTGTCTTCACATTGAGGTTTTTCACCATCTTTAAACTTGGTGAGAAGTTCCAATGCAGGAGTTCGAAATCTTATGCCTTTACTGTTCATGGTCAAAGGTTGGATTAAGGCTTGACAAGGTGAATTTTACATCATGCTCTCTCTAGTTGTTTCTTCTAGATGCTGAATGTTTTCTCACTGTAACTGAAGGGTGTTACAAGTTTTATATAACCTCTGTATGGTTAGCTTGCTAAAGTTACCTTTTCTTGATTTTTTTTTTTTGTCAAGTCTTTTATTAAAAAATGAAACAACTTGAACTTAATGAATGAACTATCATAACCAGGCAACCTGTAGCTTAAATGTCATGTTATATCAAATGGTTACAACATAAAAGGGCATAATTTGGGAACTCTGATTAGGTTTTTGACTGAATGTGCTATTGGCCTTCATGGTGGGATTGAATTGATGGTTTCTGAATATTTATGGTATGCACAATTACTATGACTTTGTTTTTCTTTGCTCCAGGTTAACGTTTTATGATTCACATTCTATTTATTTTACTTTGTTATTTCCTTATATGCAAGAAATTCTGATTAAATGACAAGTTAATTTATCATTCTATAGTAGCGCACCGTCATCTTGTATACTATTATTGTTTGCATATAAACCTCAAGAAATGATAGAACTTTATTTATGATTGGTCTTTTTGCTTTCCATGGATCATTGTATTAAGTTTTGAAATTTTATTCAGTGATCTGCTGCTGAGGTTATTTATTGATTTGATCAGTTTATTGTCTGGTAAGAAACATATACAATACTTATGCATTCTTCTTGTAGAAAATGTACTCTTTGGGCTTGTTTGGTATACCTTGGAATCAGAATCGAAGTGAAATAGGATTCCAAAACCTTAGATATCTATTTTCAATTTCATTTTTTAAATAATTAAATAGAATTTATTAATTAGATTAATAATTATACTTAAAAGTATATATCATATCAATAAAAATTAGAGATTAGAATTATTCAAATGGAAAATAAATAAAAAAAATTTAGCTTATTTGTGTACCAAAACAAAAAATGGAATCTTATTCTTTTATTTTCAATCTTAGGGTGTACTAAATATGCCGTTTTTGTTAATTGGAGTGGTGAATTTGCACAGTCCATGTTGTGTTTGTAAATACTAGTCTTATGTTTCACCCATCTGGCTGTTTGGCAATGCTTGTTCACCACAGGATCTTAGTATATCTAATCTATTAGCCAAGATGGTTGTGAATCTGTCTTTGGGTAATAGGCAGGTTTTTCTTGGGAGCAAATTCACCTACAGTTTGAACCATGGTTGTCAGAATCGGTCCAGCCCGGCGGGTTCAATCGGGAACCAAATGTCAGCCCGATTTGATTCTGACCTTATATCCGGGCAGAGAGAAAACTGGGAAAAACCTGGTGACCTGGGGAAAAGAAAATTCTATCTAAATAAAAAAATTATGTTGCAAAACCCAAATTGGCACGGGTAGCTCATTTTAGTTTGTAGGTCGCGAGCTGACACGATGAACTTAAACTCAACACTGTGGATTTGCCTCCCCCTACACACGAGAGAGACTTCTTGGCTATTTTTTTAGCATTAAAAGGATAACTCTCATTCCAACTTTGCATTTTTCTAACGTGGGATAACTCACTTTCTTCCTTCACTTTCCTTAATATAGAGTTTATTTTGAGTTTCAAATTATTATTCACCTATTCATTATTTTGAGCACGTGAATATTCAAATTCATATTTTTTACGTAGGATAATACAAATCCGAATAGACCTCCCACTATCGAATAGTGGAACTCAACCAAACTTGGATCTCAAAATAGTCACTTAATGAGTTAATTTACCATAATTTCTTTTAAGTAATGGTTTCAAATTTATATTTATTCTAAGTAATGTTTATTAATTGCTCTAATAACGTTGATTAGTTTTAATTATATGTATATTATATATTTTTTTAACATATAAATAATAAATATATGATATTATTTGAAATTTCGGTTGGATTCCGGTTGAATTTTTAACCTGTGACCCTCTGCTTTCACCAGTTATAAGGCCGAATCGAATTTGAAAACATTGAGTTTGAACATTGGGTTTTGTAGTGGGATAGAATCTGGCGTTTCTCTGTCTTGGTTTATAAATTTTGCATGGCGAAACAGATATAGTCAAAATTAATTTTAGGTGTACTAAATGATTATTATTAATTCATGGTTGTCGAAGCACAACAATTTGAGTAGATTTTGTTTGCAGCGAATGAAGATCACACATGGCTGGCCTTGATTCATGCAATGACATTGTATAGTATAGGAATAAAATAGCTATTCTATGTTGAATTCTCCATTTTGTTTCAAATTTTTAATGCGTGATAGTTATTCCATATGATACCTATTTTATAATCATGTTGGTAAATTTTAAATGTGGTGTAATTACTATATGGTATATAGAAATAGAGCATCTATTCTACAAATTTCATAGCCTATAGGATAGCTATTTCAATGTTTCATTATATTTTATAAACCAAATGAAGTAATATGGACCAATCTTGAAGATAAACGAAAAGTCCTTATATTTCATTATATTTCAATGTTGCATAGCACGCAATGGCCCAACAGTTCTTATAAGAGAGTGATTTTTGCATCTTATGGTACATCACCATATATCTTTTTTATTGCTTGATGTTTATGTTTGTTTACAATCAAAATAGTGATAAAACTTGCAGCTTAGTAATTAAAATCTTGATGAGTATAGTTGAGGATGTTTATGTGTGTTTTTTATTCGGCTTGCTTTTTTTTCCTCTCGATGCCTGTTGCCATTTGTTTTAACAATTAACTTAAGGTCATGTTTGACATACCGTAATCAATGACGTAATATAATGAAAATTACATTACGTATTAGATTACTTTGTTTGATTGTATAAAAATTTTTAAATGTAATATAATGAACATTATATTATTAATTTTTCATACCTTAAAAAATATATAATGACCATTACATTTAAAAAAGTATGTATTGCCCATTATATTTCTCATTTGCTATTTTCTACCTTATTCTTACAACAATTTTTTTTTTCTTTCTTTTTGTTGCAATATTTTTTTTAATGATATTTTTCCTTTTTTCTTACAATAAATATTTTTTGCATGGCCTGTTTTCTTTTTTTTTTATGAATTTTTTTATTATTTAAAAAAATTAATGATATGTTTTTTTATTATTTTTTTCAAAATTTTTTTTACAGCAATTTTTTTAATGGCTTAATTTTTTTTACAACACAATTAATACTTTACTTTTTTACCATAATTAATATTTATCATTTTTTTATTATATTAATTTTAATATAATTAATTAACTTAAATAAATATAATTTAAAATTTAATATCTTATTTTTATAATTATAAAATAATTAATTATTTTAATTATTACATTACATAATTATTTCATTTATACTTACAAACAAAGTAATATAATAGTCATTACATTACATTACATATTCATTACACTTTATTTTTCATTCTATTATATAATTCATTACATTACATTATACCAAACATAGTCTAAGAGTATGTGTGATAAAAGAACATAATTGTGCAATAGAACACCAGATTTCAGATGGATACTATTGTCAAATTTAGAATCTAATTTTTAATTTTTGATAGCTCAATATGATAATCACAAAGCACTGTTGTAAACACTTTGAAATTATGTTATCTTTTTTCACTCATTTTCTTATTAATCAAAATTCGATTCTTATTAAGGGCATCTCCAACTCATGTCATTTTTGGGTTGGAGTCATTTTACAGTAGAAAAATTGCTCCAACCCACGCTACTCTTAACGTCATTTTAATGTATTTATATAGTGTTATGCTAATTTTGGCGTGACACTGTATAACATCATTTTGCTTTTTTTTTTTTTTTTTTAATTATTACAAAAATCGTAATGAATTAATAAAACATATGTGGGAGTAGTATATTAATTCAGATGATTGAATGAATATTAATGTTTTATTTTTTTTAATTGTGCTCTACTATTATTAATTATTCAATGTAATGTTTGTTTTGTATTTTTTTTAAAATAAAATTTATATTTTACTTATTAATATATAAATAATACATCGGTCTTTTTATAATATGTAAAATTTAATTAAATTTTTATTTAATTTAATATTATTAAATAACAAATTATATTTTTATTAAATGAATATGTAAAAAAAAAAAACTTTGGGCATAATTTGTAAATTAACAAAATAATATGGAAGTAATAAAAAACTATAAAATGAGAAATAAAAGGGAATATAAATAGAATTTTTTTTTGGTGTTAGAAATGGAGTTGAAGGTTAGAGATAAATTTATTGTAGTTACATAATTTTAGTGTAAAAATTACTGCATTTTGAATTTTTGGGTTGGAGATGGCCTAATCAAAATTTGATTTTTGAGGATTAAATTATTAATGAGAATTTTTTTTTTATTTACGAAATTTTATTCTTATTAATCAAAATTATTAATCTCGACCTTTGATATTTTGTCTTTAACCAAATTAAAAGATGGACTTGATACTGTGGGCAACACTGAAAAATAAAAATAAAATTAACTAGTCTACAAGTATGTCTCCTTCTTAGAAGGCATGGGCCGGAATATCTGGTCCTTTTTGTGATTTTTCTCCTACTGATTCTTTTTCTCGGTTTCTTGTGCTGGGAAATTTGCTTTTTGTGACAAACACCGCCTCTCCAGGGAGATTCTCCGACCACCATTGGCTTGTCTTCTTTCAGTCCCACATGCTATGCTATGGAGGTTTATGTTTTCTCAAGTTCAAACAGGTTGAGTGAATACAGTACATTATTCCAATAATTACGGCTTCCATTACGATTAAAAATTTACAATCTCAAATACTCAAATTACAACTTAAATAAACTTGGTAAGTTTGAACTTTTCAATTCGATTTTGAACATTTTCTGTTAAGTTGCTATTTCGGTATTTGTAATTTTTTTTTTTAATTGGATAATACTTAAAATTAATATTTGGTAAAGTTGAAAATTAAGTATTGAAAATTTAATAGTTTGATTTTAAATGTTGTAATTTTTAAATTACTTTTAAAAGTAAATGCTTAATTGTGTTTAGTACAAATATTAAATTAAAATTTTTTATTTTTTTTTTTTAATAAATTTTAATTAAAATTCAAAATAGTCTTATTAAACAACTTAAAAATAGTAATTCCTAAAAATTTTAATTTGAAGTGTCTAAATGAAATTGTTATTATGAGCTAGGCTCAACCCAAGTTAAGTTAAGACTCATATTGTTTAAAATTGATAAATGCACATTTATTGGGAATAAAATAATATTAAATAGTTATATATGGTCAACACTTATTATCTAATTGATTATTTTTTGGTCATTTTGATTATACTAGTACCTAATATATCAATATGTATTATGTGTATATATTCTTAATACTCTCATTCGTTTGTCATTTTCCTCATTCATAAAAAATTAATAAAATGTTACTTTTTTTTATTCTTTTTTTTATTTATTAGATGAGTTACCTAATAGGATCAACTCCCTCTCCTCTTTAATTTATTTAGGCTCCGTTTGATTTAACTGTTAGTAACCGCTGTTAGCTATTAGTCGTTGTTGATAGTTGTTAGATGATAACTGATAGCCGTTAGTTGATAACTGATTGTTATTAAGTGTTTAGTAAAATTATTATTAACTGTTATTGTTAGTATGTTTAATGACCATTAATGAAAAATATTAATATTTATTTTTTTATTTAAATATTATTTTTTTAATATGTTAATTTAATCTTTTTATTTAAATATGTAGGAGTTATTTTAAAAAAACTTCAAATTGAATTTTTGTAAATAATAGTTGTTTGACTAGCTAACAGTTAATTTAATACAGTTGTTAGGAATCAAAAAGTTAATAGCAGTATAAATTTTTTTTGCCAAATATCCATTTAGTGAAATTCCAACAGCAGTCTTTTTAATAGAAATTTGAAATTTTTATGATTTGTATCCTTAGGGATAATAGTTGTGAATCGTGAACCTCTCCAACTGTTAACATTCATATTCAGCAAGAGATGCCGTATTCATGTTTATTAGTTGCAAATGAAGTTTAATCATTCAATTTGTAAAATTAAAAAGGAAAACAACTATAACATTAGCTTATTAGTTGGAAACCGATTGGGTATTCAAGCCGTAGAGAAGATGATCAAGCACCTAAAAAGCTTAGTCGTCATTTTCCTTAATTTATTCGGTTTGCACCCATAAGAATAAGACCTGTTTGGTTTAGCAAATATGATTAATTATTAATAGTTACTCATTATAGATTTTAGTTATCAATAATTTCCCCCATTCTTTTTTATGTGTCATTTTTTGTTGTTTCACAAAGATTAAAAAATAATTAATTATACTAAGTTTTAAGAATAAGATTACTAAATTATTTTTATTAATTATTAAGTAATGAATAATATGTGTATTAATTATAGAGTACGTAATAAGAATATAATTGAAAAAATAAAATAAAATCTTAATGGTTTTCTAAAATGATAAATATTTTTAAAAAAAAAAATTTTAAAAATTACAAATAAAAAAAAATAAAGAGAATATCTGTCAACAATTGAAAAACCAAAAATTAATAGTTAAAAATTTCAATTTTTAACATAATCATAATTTTAAACTGTTAACCAATAAATTTTGAAGCTATGCTTTAAATATCAAGTTTACCAAACATTTCATAGAGTCAAAATGTCAAATGCAAATCAAGTACTCTTAAATAAAATAAAATTAAAAAGAAAAGGCAAATGATAGCGTTTCTAGATCACGGAGGTTTAAGTGCAATGTTGGTAAAATCGAATCAAAAGTTGTATCAATTTTTTTATTGGTTTATGGTTTGGTTGATTTGATTGGTTTGATTTAATTTCTGTTATTTTTTTATTTTTTTTTTAATTTTATTAAGTTTAAAATGATGTCATTTTGCAAATTTCGGTCCAATCGGTTCACCTGTTTTCTCGATTTTTTCAGGTTCGGTCTGTTTTTTTCGGTTCAATGGTTTTTTAGTTTTTTGTAATTTAAAAACTGGATCAGTAGTCGGTTCTCAGTTTAACTAGTCCGATCGACCGGTTTGGTCCGGCACTGGGTTTAACCAATTTCATGTTTTAATATCATTTTCACTACGTGTCGGCTTGTGCTTGATTATATCAAAATTTCAAAATATGTATCCACAGCTTCTATTATCTACAGGGCCACTAATTTGTGCAGCAGTAACTCATGAACAGGTTTAAAGATTTTGAATTTAAGTAATTTTACGTATTTTTTTTATTATAAATTCAGATAATATCACTTTGAAATGGATGCAAGTTGGATTATGCATATGATATTTTAAGTCAAATCCGATTAATTTACAAATTTGGACGCTAATAGTTATCAAATTAAATTCGAATGGATTCGAATCAAAATAAAATATATTTGAATTGAATCATTTACATTCATTTAATTTTAGATTTATATAAATTCGTATGAATTATAAATTAAAGGGGTGAATTTGAATCGAATTTGCAATGTTAATAAAAATTTATTAATTTCTAAAAAAATAAAAATTTATCAATTTTGATGATAAATTATATTATTTTAAAATTATAAATAAATCAAATTACTCGTAAATTATTCTGCAAGTGATAGGCTGATATTAAGGCTGGTGATTAACCAAATTATAGCTGTTGATTCATGATTGATTGGAGTGCATCTAGGCATCCCCTTATCTACATATGCCATGCAAAGGGTGATTCGTTCAAGTTAGGCAATTCTGCTTTTACATGGATTAGGTTAGGTTAGTTTCCACACAAAATTACTTATGATAAAACAAAGGCTAGCTAATAGCTATATATAGAGACAGAGAGAGAACCTCTCTTAATTTGGTTTTGGTTTTTTGTGTATAAATGTGTGCACTAACTTGTTAATTGGATACAATTTTTTTTTTATAAATTTGACTCTAATTATTATTTCAACTTGAAATCTCACAGTATATAAAAATAATTTCAAAACTATTGAATTAAAGACTCATTAATAATTAATATAAATTAAAAATTTAGGATCCAACCTGCATATTTTATTTTATTTTTACTTGTCTAACATTTCAAAAGCAATGATTAAGTTAGATTTGGACCTTGTTAGTCAAGCTAATCGTTTTACCTTTTTCTTTTTCACTCTTCTTTTTCTCCTTCTACCAATTAATATTTCGCAAAGCCTTTCTAGTTGTTTTGGCTCCATTTCTTTTTCGCAAATTGCAAATCTTGCAATGGTATTATTATCTGAGTCACTTTTTGAAGAATTCAAGCTTACCAAGTTGGATCAAACTCGAGCTCAAACTCGAGAATATCTATAATTATTCCAATTAATTAATATAAAATTGATTAAATGTGTAAAAAGATAATTACTTTTGGAATTTGAAAAATAGACAAATTGAAATTTTTATTTTTCAAACTTCACAATTTCTTTTAAGTTTTTAATATATTATATTAAATTCTCTTAATTTGAATGAAATGATAAACTTTATAAATTCGCTCTAATTAAATATTAAAATTATATATACTGGTATACTCAACCACATGTCTTCTCATGGGAGAGTTCTAGCCAAACTTCTGTATTTTTGCAACTTTCAACGTGAGGAGATTTATATTTTCATTGGTCAAATTTTGGGTTTATCAATACCCATCCTCTTCAATCCCCAAAATATAATAGGAAAGGAACATTTCCCTTTTTTCCTTTGGTGGAGGGAAGAGTTAATCTCCATCTATTTATGTTGCATGGTGGTAGACCTAAAAGACAATTTTTTCACTAATAATAATAATAATTATTATGATGTAGAAGATAAAATAGATGGTCAAACACGAGTACTCATGATGAAATTTTAAGAGCGGTGGGGTTCTTTAACCTTCTACTTTCACATGCTTTTATGAGTAAACCTTTGGATTCCAAATGAAAGCATTGAAAGAAGAAGAAAGAATAAACCACAAGAGAAACAACCCTCATCATTTTTCTTATGCAATGAACTAACTTTAATAAACTTTAACGTAGGGATTGAAGACAACAATCATGTGGTTGTTACATTATTATTATTATTATTATTTTTTTTTTTTTTTTTTTGTACACTGAAATAAAGGTTCTAAATGAATCAAGCCAAATAATTTAGTCTATGAGAATGGAGTTGGTGGTGGACATCATATCACATATATAGACAAGATTGCCTACATATTAGGCATAAATATGAAGACATTCCCCTTTTCTCCCATAATAAAATAGGCACACAAATTACTGTTTTATTTTGCCTTTTTGACTTGTGTTTAGGCAAACTATGGGATAGGGGTACTCTAGTCTACTCGAGTTGAGTGATCAATTTTTCATATTATTCAAATTCAACTTGATTAAAAAATTCAAGTAATCTTCTTTCAAAAAAAAAAAGAAAATTCAAGTAATATCATTGAAGTTTATTTTTCGTGATGAATTTAATTATGTAATTAATTAAATTACACTATTATAAATAATATTTTTTAATACCATGATAATCTCGTTTAATAGCATGTAAATCATGCTGTTAAAAGTCAAAAATTTGACACTAATAAAAATTAATAACACTATTATCTAATATATAAAACTACATAACCAAAATTTTTTTTAATACTATTATAAATATTTGACATTATCATTTATATGTTGTTAACATATGCTAATATTTAGTAATATTATCAAATTGCTATTATAAGTATGTATTTACCATTAATAGTTAATTTTAATAATATATATTAAATGATATTAAATTAATGTTGTTAATTTTAATATTTATTATAGTGTTAAAAATATAAATAAATTGAGCTTAATTTGAATTCATGAATTTTGATCAGTAATTTATAGTGATCGAGTGTTTGTGTAAAAAATCAGAGTTGCAACTTAGAAGCTTGACAACTTTATCCCCTTTAATGAACCCAATTCCCTTAATAAATTTAAATCATTCAAAAATTTGACTCGTTGTTTCGCTAATGAATGGTCCAGATATTATATTTGACAACCACATAAAACATTTCTCTTTTTGAATATTATAAATTTTTCTTTCTTTAAATAAATAATTTTTTCTAATGGGATGGAACGAGCAGTAGAATTATAATGAGAGGAACACAATGAAGAGCATCTTGTCTCCTATGACGGAAACTTGAGCAACTTGATTATCCAAAACCACCATGCCTAGCCATATAAATTCCCTAATTATGGTTTTAGAAATTGTTTGCTTCTTTTATAAACTTCCACACAATTATTTGTTGGGTTTTTTTAATTTTAATTTGACTTCAACTCTAATATTATTATTATTATTATTATTATTTAGCAATAAGACAGTATTACGGATTAATTTTCATATATCATATTAAGCCTATCTTCCTAATTCGGTTAAAGATAAATCATTTATACTGAGATTAGGAGATTCGTAAATAAAAAAAATTATCATTTATAATTTGTTTTCAGGAATTAAATTCAGTCAATAATGAAAGGAACAGACTCTCTTACTAATCAAGCTAACCTTGTAGTTAATAACTTTAATATTATTAAATTGAAGGTTGATTGATAATTATTTGTGGAGCCAATATGATTGCATATGATAGTATATTATAAAATAGCCGTTGAATGTCATTTTCGCAAGGGAATTGAGTCATTAATAATTTTCAACTATTTGCCCCTCCCATTAGGGAAGGCGCGGAAGGGGTGGCCTTGTTCCCTCCAATTCAATTTTATTTTTTATAGTAATATATATTCATATGGTATAATATAATATTAATTAAATTGAAATTTTATCTTAAATTAAAATACACTCCTAAAATAATAGAATATTCTCATTTTTATTATATATATTTTTTTATTTTCAAAGAAGTATAAAATAGATTAATAAATAAAAATAAAGTATAATCATTACTTACTATTTTATAAAATAAAAATTATTAAAATTGATAATAAATTATTTGTGTATATACATTTCAAAAAAAATTATTAAAAAATAATTTTAATATCTCTTATTAATTTATATAAATAAATAAATAATAGACTCTATTCTTTTCTACTCTAACAAAAATTTGGTAAGGCAAAAATAAGTAAACAAATAAGAAAAACCAAAAACCTTTCCTTCATATTTGTATCTTTTAATTTTGTTGCAAGTTTCATATTTTGTACGATTAATTAAAATCATTTTTAATTGTCATTTATTATGTATATATAATTGTAAAATTTGATGAAGTTATAAAATTTTTAAATTTAGCGCTTCTAAAAAAATTATTCTAGGTTCATCCTTAAGAGCCTCCATCCTTTGGCTAAAAAACCAAAAGTCAAAATTAGGTGTACTACAAAATATTCATTATACATATAATCAAAAGCAGATCCATAAAATTTGGTTAATAAGAGCAATATATGTATATGTACACACATTTGGATTGTTCATGCACAATTGTATGAGAAAAATCAAAGAAAAAAAAAAAGTAAAGAAGACACAATTAAAAGTCTAACAAATAAGCACACCGAAGATTTTTCTTTATTGACCTTATTGACTTGGGTTAAAATTTTAATTCTGAAGGCATAGCATAAATGATGATTTTTTCTCATTTGTAAATTTATTAATTTTGGCGTGGATGTTTTACTTTTGACTGGACTAAGAAATAGGGATGGTAATGGAATGTGAAATTTCCGTTCCTATGGGAATTTGCCTCAAGCGAGATGGGAATTCTCTGAATTTTATTTTCATGGGAGTGGAGATGAGAGAAATTTCTTTCCAGTTAGCGAAAATGGTGCGGGAACAGAAAGTGTATTCTCCACCCCGTGTAAATTCTCATTTTCGTCCCCTTAGGGACATGATATTATATTTACATAATTATTTTTAATATAAAAAGTATATATATATATATATATATATATATATATATATATATAAGGATTTTTAATTTTATCACTCTTTTTTTTGTAATTCTTTCACATCATGACAACTTTAAAGAAATTTATTTAAGTACTCTCATGCTTTTATGTATGCTAAATTTTTTAATATTTTATTAAATAAAATTACAGAACATTTTTAATATATTAGGCGTATTTACATTTTAATTTTATTTGATTGATACTTTATATGTCTGAATCTGTTAACATTTTCTAAATAAATTTATTCTTATTTTTCAACCATTATTTATGAATTTTATAAATATAAAAAAATATATTAATAATACTATATATATATTAATAAGTACATATATATAAGTAATGTATAAAAAAATTAATAAAATATATAAATAATACTAATAATCAAAATATCTCCAAT
>CATKHJ011056051.1:0-14264 GCA_949750685.1 Vernicia montana
GAATTCTTATTGCTATCCATTGTGAAATGATATATGATACCTAAGCAGAAATCCCCATCTGATGTGGGGCATACATCAGTCATGTGCACATGGTAAAGAAGGCCCGACGGATAGGGATAGTGTATCCGCCCTAGCTAGGAAAGGGGTCCTAGCCGGGAAACCTGATTAGTTTTCCGCTTGATTGATGTGATGAGTGTGTGAAGCTTATAGCCGACACTCGATCTATATGTGAATGAGAACATACCGTTCTTGAATATATGATTTCTGCTAAAATAAAATGAAGTAAATTGTGCTTAATTGCTTATTCATTGGATCTATTCATTGATTTCATGAATGAATCCCATCGTGATAATAATGATTATCTAATCGTTTATAATGCCTAAAAAGCCTTGAAGCTATTCTATTCGCATTTTCTATATTGTATCTAGCCGGCATAACATATTGATCTATTGTGTATTCACTGAGATTTATATCTCACCCCATAGTGGTTTATTTTTTTTCAGGTGCTATAGAAGTTATGACAAGGTAAAACTCAAGCTACATCTTCTCGCTTGGGGGTTCCTTTGTCTGTTTTCATTTTGTCATTTTGATTATATCATAATGAATATGTATCTCCAAGAGTCAAGTCTAGAGTTCCATGGTCATTGTGATATTGAGTTATTTATGATGGTTATATACTGTATATTCATTTGGGACTGTAATATATGATATATTATCGTATTGTATTAATGGAATACATTTAATGTATGGATGATGTGGATTGATTATAGATATGTGTTTGAGGTTCTGATCTAGGAATAGTTGTATGTATGATTGGTTATAAAATAGTAATGGGTTCTATAGGTTTTCGGTGGTCTTACGCCTACCCATGCCCTAGGACCGTCGTGGCTCAGAAGTCAGGTTGCGACAAAGCTCGTCGAGTTGAAAACCCGAAAGGGCAGCTCAGGCAGAAATTAGAGCTAATAATCAAAATGGTTCACTAAGTCGAAAATCGGAAAGGGTAACTTAGCCAGAGGATGGAGCAAATTTGTTAACCTAAAGTGGCAACACCAAGCAAAAATTAAAACTTTGTTTTGTTCAAATTAGATTCAATGTCTAGTTTTGATCATTTTGTCCTATCTCGTTCAAAAATAAAAGTCGAGTACTTAGTCTTTTTAAGCTTATGTCTAGGAAAAGCTAAACAATTCTTTCTTGGAGTCATATTTTCTGAGTCTTTAAATCATCAAGTTAAGTTGCTTACATCACTCTTTAAGAGAGTGTCTGTCAGAGTCTTCACTCCGTGTCTGTCAAGCTCATCCTAGTAGCTCTTACCTTTGTAGTCTTTTTCTGCCATCATCCTTTGTGTCATAGGAGTTCAGTCTCATCCTTCAGTCCATATGTCCAACCTATTAAGTCTAACTCATAAAGTGGCAACCCACCTTTCTTACACGTCCCATTAAGGCCGGTTGACAAAGTGTCATTGATCTCAAACTCTTGCAAGAATTCTTAAAAGCCAGAGATCCTTTGCCAAAACTCCAATCAGACATGCCTCCTAAAGCCCATCATCTCAAGCCTCCTTGGCAAATCATACTATCCTCTTAAGTGCAAGCCTCCTTGGCAAATCATCTGATCCCTAAAGTCTTAATCTTTTATAACTCATAATCCTTGAAGCCCAATTTCCTTGGCAAAGTTAAAGTCGAGCCATGCCTCCCAAGGCCTATCATCCTCAAGCTGATTAAAAAAGGGTCTGAACCAGTCAAAGTCCATCTCTTTAGAAAATCATACCACCCCTCCAAATCCAAGCCTCATTGGAAAATCATACTATCCTTCCAAGTGCAAGCCTCCTTAACAAATCATATTATCCTTCTAAGCGCAAGCCTTCTTAGCAAATCATACCATCCTTCCAAAACCAAGCCTCTTTGGCAAATCATATCATCCCTAAAGTCCAACTCTTTTGGACAAGCAAAATCAAGCTTGCAAACCAACTAGTTAAGTCACCTCCAAAAGTCATGTCCAGAGGTAGACTCTTAACAGATGGGTCATACAAAGCCAACCTATAGTCTTCACCTTTGAAAAGACCAAACCTAACCAAGCCTTCCTACCTAATCTTCTCTAAGGCCAAACCTAACCGAGCCTTCACACCTAATCTTTTCCAAGGCCAAACCTAATTGAGCCTTCCCACCGAGGCCAAATCTAACCGAGCCTTCCCACCGAATCTTCTCCAAGGCCAAATCTAATCGAGCCTTCCTACCTAATCTTCTTCTAAGCTAAACCTGACCTAGCCTTCCAAGCAATGACCTCCTCAAAGGCCAAACCTAACTGAGCCTTCCCTACCTAATCTTCTCCAAGGCTAAACCTAACTGAGCCTTCCAAGATAACCTTCCAAGCCACACCTAACCTAGCCTTCCAGGCCATACCTGACCTAACATTCCAAGAATGACCTCCTCTAAGACCAAAACCTGACCTAGCCTTGACTTCCTCCTAAGGTCGAATAACTGAGCCACTTTTCCTCATCCTTCCAAAATGGGGGCACCCTCTCTCCCAAAAGATCAGCACTCTCATACCAAGTTGACCCTTCACAGATTCAAGGTATCCAATTCATAAAAATTTTTGCATAATGAGATGCATTTCACACTAAATGGGCCACTAATCAAAGCTCCTGAATCAAGACAGATCATCAATATTAATTGTTGAATCAATCCGAATTCCTAAAATGAATCATCAATCTAAATTCCTGAATCATACAATCAAAGGGTCCTCCACCCAAACCAATCAATTTCAACTTTAAAATTAGACCCATCCTAAGATAGCCTTAGGATCTATACCTTAAATCTGAATTAGGTTTCCCTTCTATAATCAAGCCCATCCTAAGATAGCCTTAGGATCTATACCTTAAATCTGAATTAGGTTTTCCTTCTATAATCAGACCCATCCTAGGATAGCCTTAGGATCTTTTACCCAAGCAGACTGGGAATATCACTTTCATTCTAGATTTTCCCAAGCAGATTGGGAATATTACTTTATTTCCAATCTAAATCTCCTAAAGATACCGGGAGTAAGCACTCTTTTACCAGTCAATCTACCCATAAATGGCTAGCAATGATCACCTAGACATTCCTATGGTTCTTCTTGCATTTTATTATCATCCTCCACCCATAAACGTCTAATTTCTCAATTAGGCGTCAATTTAGTTCCCTCTTCCATCCTCATTTACAATCAAATAAATCTTTCACCCATACATGTCTAACCTCAAGATCCCTCTAGTTCATTTCCCCGCTCTTTATCCAAGTTAGTCCCATCTTTCACCCAGAAATATCTAACCACTGACCTAGACTTTCCTCTGGTTCATTTTCCCGCCTTCATTTATCGGTCAACTTTCACGCATAAATGTTTAGAAACACTTAAACAACCATGTGGTTCCTTTTTCCATCTTTCACAGATTCAATCATTTCTATCAGCCAAACATGTCCAAATCCATATTTAGACATCCCTTTGGTTCCTTAACCATCTTCCTTCATCATTTTACCCACCCAAACATGTCCAAACACTGACCTATACATCACTTTGGTTCCTTATTCCATTCCTATTCCACGGGTTCACTATCATTAGAATCGCCATAAAGACAAAGGCAATTCTAATGAGGGGGCAACTGTGAACCCTTAATTTTGCACCCCTAACATGTTGTTAAACCTAAGAAACCTTTAGCCAAAGTGCGGCGATGAACCAGAAGAAGAATGGATGAAAATGGGCTCGAAAATCGAAAGTGATAGTGCGGTTGCCGCAAGGGAGCCCTGCGGTACCACCGAGCTTGCCTGGGGTTGCCGCAGGTGGCTCCTGCGGTACTACAAAGCCAGTTTGCGACAACGCTTTATTGCCGCAAGAGGCCTCTATGATACCGCAAACCCCTATGCGGTTGTGTGTCCTAAATATGAAAATCTCACATTGAAAAATGCACCAAATTGTTTCCAACCCCTTCCACTATATATTCAGACCCCCTAACTCAGTTTTTCCCTTACTTGATTAACCTTTGCATCAAGCGAACCATCCCCATAAGCTTGTTCCACCAAGGAACAAGCTTCATAGTTTTAAATTTTCTTTTATTTTTATTTTTATTTTTTCTTTGCTATTGCTCCTTACTTTGCAAAGAAAATTGGATTGTGACTTTCCGAGCCCACCCTTTTCTCGCCGTCCGAGGAAAACCGTCTGAGGCTAGTTCGCCGTCGACCAAGGCAAGTCTCCTCCATCTCAAAGCCGCTCAAACGCAAGGTAATCATCTTTTCCCTTTCCTTTTTATTTTTATTTTTATTTATTTTATTTATTTTTTCCTTCTTGGGATTAGTCTTTTTATTTATTTATTTTTCCTCCTTAGGATTAGTCTTTTTATTTATTTATTTTTTCCTACTTGGGATTATTCTCTTCTTCTCCTTTGGGCTCCTTGCCTAATTATTCTTTTCTCTTTATTGATTCACTTAGGTTAATTAATTAAAATCTGAAATAATTAATTCAACCTGGTAATCAATTAAATCAATCAACTCAATCAATCAATCAATCAAAACATGATAAAGTTGTTTAACTAAACAAACCCTTTCGCAAGAAGGGAGAACTGCGTGGGTTCTGATTCCCATTGAAAGGGATACGCAGGCATGCTTGGTCCAAGCATCGAATCCAATTAAAATTAACCAACTTCTCCCTGTGAGGCCTCGCCCGAACGCTCCTCCCCTCGCTCGGGAAAAATGATGCCTTAAGGAAAGGCGAGCGATTTTTAAAGGAGTTAAGGTACGAGTTTCAGTGCTCACGATTGGAAGCAACTATAACCTCAAAAAATTGATTTGATTTTTAAAAGAGATTCGAGAGTCGCCACCCTAATTTATTTAAATGGAAAAATTAAGGAAAAATCCAATTTGACTCCAATTTATTAATCTTTGATTAATTTACCCAAGAATAAAGTCACTAGTCCTCGAACCAGATTGAGCTCGAGGACTAGATTTTTTGTTTTAAAATAATCTCAATTTGACTCTTTGATTTAATTTGACTTAAAAGCTAATTTCATGGATGACAAGTAATTAATGATGATTATAAAATACATGATCATGGCATATTTATGAAATACATGGAAATATAAAGGACAAGGATTTAAACATCCACAAGTTAAGGAGAGTGTTCTCTCTAGTCCTTATGGATTCTAGGAGAACCACAAATCTCTCCTTAACTCCAACAATAATTAACTAATTGCATTAATTTGAAATTTACAAGGAAAGTATAAATTGACGTTTACATGGAAAATAAATGGGGAAGGAGATTGATTGGGATTTGGATTTGAAACTTGGATTTAGATTTCAAGCTTGCCTACGTACCCCACTGAATGGGGATCAAAACCCACGTAGTTTGTTCCACTGTGAGGTGGAGGGGTTTAGGGATTGGTCAGATTGATTGGATTTGATTTGGGGTGATTTTGGGGTTGGTTAGAGAAGATGATGTACCTTTTCTTTGGGGGATTTTGAGTGGGCGAAGTGATTTTTCGGACCAAAATTATGTTTTATCGGTTTTGGATGATGAATTTAAATTAATCTCGGAGGAAATTAATTTGATGATTTGGTGGTTTAATTACCCAATTTTTAATTAAATTAAAAGGATTAATTAATTAAAGTGATTAATTAATCAAATTGAGTTGGAGATTAATTAAGATTAATTAATTAAAATGGCTTTAATTAATTAATTTTAATTAATTTGGATGATTAACTAAATTGAGTGTAGAAAAATAATTAGAGAGAGAGTGAGAGAGAGAAGAAGCAAATGGATAGCCAATCAACAAGTGCTTAAGGTGTGCATTGAAATGAAAATGGATGGAGTATTTATAGGAAAAATGAGGTGGGGGCATTTTAGACAGTGAAAGAGTGAAAAGACCAAAAGGGTAGGGCCTTTTGGGCTGAAAAATCAAGCTGGAGGGACAAAAGGTCAATTTCCAGGACAGGAGGGGGGACCAGTACCGGATAGTCCGGCGGCGCCGCTAGGGGGTTTGGCAGTACCGCCGACGGTTCTGGCAGCACCACCAGAGGGTCCGGCGGCAGCCACCGGATGGCCTGGTGGCTCCGCCGGCCTTTCTGGAGGCTGCTGACATGGCAAGTACGGACGGTAGTACAAAGGACAGTGGCGGAGCTGCCAGAAGGACCGACGACAGCCGCTAGGGGTTCTGGCAAATGGCAGTGAAAGCAGGCTTTTTTCAATTTTTGGGTCAATTTTTGAAACTTTCGGGTCAGTTTTCGGGGTATTCTGAAGTCTGAAAAATTACCGGTCAGTGGCGGTAGATCCGAAATTAATTATCGGATAGATTGGCAATCAGTTTTGGGAGAAATTCGGTTAGTTTTTGAAAAATGCTGTCTGGTACAGATAATCTGGTCAGAGTCGAAAAAGTGATATCAATCTATATTGGAAGAAAATAAATCGTTTACTTTTCGGGGACGCTGCCCCCTTGACTCCTGCCAGATAACCGGCTAACGGGATCGCCGTACCGGCTATGCGTAGCGTATGAAATTCAGCATTATTAAGCTGCGGCAGTATCATGAGGGTAAAAAATTGAGCACACTCCCCCATCACCTTCTTCACTTTAATTTAATTTCTTTTGTTACATTGATTTTATAGGATTAGTTTAGGGAATGTGTGACTTTCCTAGAACCCATAAGGGCTAGAGGAGGTATCCCCTAATTTGGATTTTTATTGTAATTTTAACTTATTTATCTTTATTTATTTCCTTCTTATTTCTTTTATTTACATAATCATTCATTTATTATATTGTACATGCACAATTCATAAAATCAATTTTAAATCACAACTTTATTAAATGTCAAACTAATTAAAATGAACCGAAAACCTAATTCCCGAATCCTCTTTGATTTCGAGACTAGTGATCTTTTTTCTTTGAGATATAATTGGAGTCAAAATGGGTTTTTACCTTATATTTTTCCAAATAAAAATAAAGTAATGTGACGACTCTAAATCAATTTTCAAAATCAACCAATCTAAGCCTGAGGGCTTCATCGTGAGTTTAAACCCAAATGAGCATTTCGATCCCCTCTAGTGGATCGAACCGGTGCTCGGGCAAGGCCTCACAACTAGACTTAAAGTTTGCTCTGATACCATCTATGTCACACCCCAACTTCTAAAGTGTGATGGTCCTAGGGCATAGGGAGACATAAGGTCAGCTAAACCCATAGAACCCCTATTCTATGTTGTAACAAGTATTTTATACAATGAACATATTACCCAGATCATAACCTATAATCCCATTTTCATATACTTTTTACATATCAACAGGGTATCCAAAGTATACCTTACATATACCAAAAGGATACCCAACATATACCATATGTATACCAAACATATACCACTTGGATACTCGTCATATACTTGAACCATGAACATTCTATAGTTTATATCATCATTCATTATTTACAGTTATCCTTCATTACTAGTATTATCAATATATAACAATGGACCATACTGAACAGATTTGAATATACAAATATTAGCTACTAAATAATGTGATGACCATGGAGCTTTAGACTTATTTCTTAGAGATACATGTACATTAAATTCATGAGTTAAACCACCTTAATTATGTAGCAGAGGAAACCCCCAAGTGGAGAAGGGAAGCTTGAGAATTTGCCTTGCTTGACCTTCAGTAAACCTGAAAAATAACAACCATTAAAAGAGTGTGACAAGTTAAGTGAGAATGACAAGTTAAGTGAGAATTTAATATCTTAATATAATATGCCGGCTGAAATATGAATATCAGTAATAAGAATTTAAATTCAATTGGGTATCGATAAAAGGTTTTTCTTTGGTAGTTAATAGAGATTTTAAATGATATAATGATATCAATGATATTTATATCAATGGAGGTTTAATAATTAATGGATTATCATTTAGTATCATTTTAGCAGAAATCGGAGTATTGAAAGCGGTGTGCTTCCTACTGATAAATAAATAGAGTGGAGGCCAATGCCTTACTCACTCACACTAATTTCAAGAGCGTGATACTGATCAGGTCTCGATGCTAAGACCACCCTTCCTAGCTAAGGTGGATACACTATCCTTATTTGACGAGCCTTCTTACCATGTGCACATAACTGATGTATAGCCCTACATTAGTTAGGGATTTTTGCTTACAAAGATAATCATTTAATAAAGGTTCATAATATATGAACAATCAATTATATGCATTTGCAAGATAGTATCAATGTGGTTCTCACAATTTCAATAATGGTTTCAAATGAACCTTAGGATGTTCAATCGAATCAATGGTTTAACAGTTGGGCCGAAGGCCATCAATAGAGTAACAAATGGGCTGAAATCCATCAATAAATAATAATTAAGCCAAAGGCCAACAATGAATTGCAATTAGGCCGAAAGCCAACAAGTATAGTCCTAGCACAAGAATTTGAAAGACAATGGTTGTATAGGGTTCACATTAAGGATTGCTAGGACTTTCAGTAGTATATGCATACATATCAATTTAATGTTAATCCAAAGGCAAGTGCCCATATCATATTAAAACATTACATACTCACCTCTACTCCTTAGCTCCTAGTACAAGCTCTTAACACTTTAGCAGTGGTGCTTTTTGGTCTCCGGAACACTTTCTCATCTTTCTTTTAGGTTCTACATTGAACCATACCATTCATATCATACAATTGAATATCATTAGACACTTTGCCAACTTGACTATTCTAAATCTAACTCTAGTACTACTAAATCTACATCTAAGATATTCTAATAATCTAATATCAATTCAAGTCAACATGCATAACATACATATACTCATATTACCATTTGGAGCACTTCCATGCTCAATATCATGTAATGGCTGAATGGACTAGGGTGAATACCCTCAATTCATATTGCATATAAGCTCATTTCAATTTCATTTTGCACAAATCTATTCATAGAATGATTACATACATATTCATTATCAATTAAAACATTACATTTCCATTTATTACCTAATTTATAACCTGACCTTGTAAATTTGTTTCTGTCATTTCTCATGATTTACTAATCCAAATTAGTTGATTCTTTTGGAATCATAAACTATACATATTAATTTATATCATACCCAAAATTAAACTTAATATTCAATCTATGAAAAACTTGATGACCTTCTCAATCCAGTTCTGTTTCTGTGGCAGGGCAAATAGAGCATATTGCATTTATCTAAGTATATCTCACAATTTATAATTTCAAATGAAGTTTACTTTTACTGAGAGTTACTAAATACACTAAGAAACATTTCTTATGTTTTGAGTTTGGCTTTTTTCAGCCTTTAAAGTCTCCAAGTTGGAAGGTTCATTATATATTATAGATTGAAACTGGGTACAAGATCAGTCACAATGTAAGCTCCATTTCTCATATTATACTTGGAATTTTGTTAAGACCTTTTATGGGTAAATTCTTAACATAACCAGGTTAATTTTACTAATTTGGAGTTTCTTCTAATTATGTCTCTAGAATCCTCATTTTAGAGGGTAGATTTACAGATTGCCAATTGAGTTAATTTACAAGAGTTTTCAGACCTTATCACATTCACTAGGCCATATCTCACAATATACATATCCTATTTAAGCTTAATTTTACACAGATTTTATACACATGTTAATGAGAATTTTTCATGTTTTATGCTTGGCCTAATTCAGTCTCTAAAGTTATCAATTGTACTTCTCAATTTCGAATCACTCAATTATCCTATGAACAATAATAGTTTCAGTTCAAGTAACTTTTATCTCTCTACAGTTTGAATCTTTCAAATTCCTTTTACCAGTGTTTACTAGAGATATCTAAATATATTTTTCATGTTTTATACTTCTCTAAATTTGGTCTCTATAATTACAAAATGGGCTCTTCAATTTCTGCCTAATTCTAAAACCTAACTTCTCAATTTCTAGATACAAGATCAAATCAAGTTCTAGCATGCAATTTATACTTAATTAAACTATCAAAACCTTCAATTGACTTCATGATATACTTATAATCATCAAGTAATAAAATTAAATAATTTTTCCCAAATTTTCTAGTATAGGCCGAAGCAACAAGAAGAGGGAGGAGAAGAAGAATAATCATTCAACAATACAAGAAATTATTCAATTTTTATTCTTGAGATGAATAAAAGAGTTGGAATTTTTTAAGATCTTACCTTGGAAATAATTTGGTCTTGGTGGTGGAGTATTTTTATTTTATTTTATTTTCTTGAAGTGAATGGGAAATGGAAGATAATAGTGCTTAAATAAATTAATGGATGGTGGAGATTAATTCATTTAATCAAGTGGTTGAAATTTGTTGGCTTCCTTAGGAAGCTTTACAATGAAAATATATATTTAAATGGGAAAAAGATGATAGCAATTGTCCAAGTTCAATGAATCTAGTTTAAGGGATAAAATATTGTGTTAGTGGAAACCCACTTTCCACTAACTCAATTTCTATCTTAATATTACTTTAAAATTTTATATTTCCCTCCCTTATTTTCTTGCCTTGGCCAAATTTTGTATGTGTGTGGGGTTCTCACATGTACATATACAATTATAATTTCACATTTGACAGTTTTTGAAAAATGACTATTTTGCCCTTTTTATAGTATATGTTACTGTATTCATTTTTCAATGCATATTATTGAGCATATTTACATTTATCATATTCATATTAAACATGTTCATATACCACTATCATAAAATTTACTCAAAATTCAAATAAGTACCTTTAGGCACTTTAGAACATGAGTTTGGTTTTAACAATCAAATGAACATTAAATCCCTCTTTCTACATTATCGTGACTATTGTTTATGAATCATATGAGTATGGGGGTATTATAGATGGAGGAGACGAATAGAAGGACAAGATCATTGGTGAAATTTGAAGGTAACAAGCATCTCAAAATATCAAAGGGACATGAAAATATCCTCCACATACTTAAATGGTTTGCCATTTAAGCAAATTGATGATAAGAAGTTCCCACCTTTGATTTTTAATCTCCTTCATCGGAAACTTTGAAGCAGAATTGACAATCATTATAGCATCTTACAAGGTCAAAGACACTGGAGAAACCATCCTTCGATGTCATCAACAAGTGGGTTGGTTGGAATTAAGGAGATTGTCTTCTCTCTTCTTTGATGTTTCTTTCTCTCTATTTGTAGTCAAATCACAAACTTTTAACCTATGGCTAGACTCTCATCCCCAACCACTCCTCACTCTCCATCTCCTTTCTTTCTCTTTACATTTTCCCCCTTTCTTTCCCCTCTCCATCTATCCTTCTCTATCGTTTTTGGTTAGAAATGATTTCTTTTTTTTTATTATTATTTAGAAAAGGAAAAAGCACATATCATAAAGTGAAAATGCTTGAAACTACAAGGTACTTTTTGTACTTTTTCTTTTTTTTTTCCTCGAGTAAGTTGGAGTCAAACTCTGTTAAGGCATGTTTATTTATAGCAAATAGATTTCTTTATTTGATTTTTCATTTTATTGAAATTTTCTATTTTAATTTTTGTTAGAAACAAACATTTTAAAATATTGATTAATTACTTTGTAATTAATTGTTAGGAAAAAAGTTTTTATATATTGAATAGAAAATTGATTATTTTCATTAATAAATTTGTAATTAATTTTTTTGTAACAGTCGTTTTAAATGCTTATAACTTTAATTGTTCCTTTTTGTTCTCTATATATAGCGATTCAGAATAGTGTTAAAGGTGTGTCAAAAAACATCTAAATCTCTATATATTCAGAAATTTTCTTTTGTCTGATGATAAGTTCAAACACAATTCTAGTTCGTGGAGAAGTGATTTTGTGGTTGTCATGACCTAACTTCTAAGCCGCGATGATCTTAGGGCATAGGTAGCCATAAGGGCACCAACCACTCGTAGAACACATGAGCACTAGCAAACGATATAAATCCAGCAGTATAACAACTGTAACTACAACCTAACTCCTAAGGATCACAACCTGCAATAAGAACACTTCCAAATCCAACCTTATTTTCTCATTTCATTCAATCAATAAACTAGATCTTCCATGTCCATACATAAATTTAGCAATTCTAAATACACATTCACTAAGGAACATTCTTTCAAAAAAAAATTATATATAAGCATATCCAATTGACAATATCTTTTTAACCACTTTTACTAATTAAATATCTTAATACTTTTAGCAATTAATGTTTACATATAATCCATAATACAACTGTCCTCAAGACTCATGGAGCTCCAATAGTTGATCCATACAAAAGGAATATTTACATATGCATACAGTTCAAAATATAGATCTTTACTTTGCACAATAAAATCCCTAAGATGAAGAAGTTAAGGATTAACCTTACATTTACTGCTTTCCTGAAAAGATATAAAACAACTAGTGAGTGTTGCGGGCTTGGTAATTTAAGGTTAGCCCTCAAGAATGACTTTAGTTACAATTTAATCAAATGAACATTAAAGGTCACTTGCAATACTTTGGGTACGATAGAAGATGGATGTATTAACAATTAAGCAACATTGGTTTTGCAGAAACCAATCACTATATGGAAGCAATGCTTCCTCACTGATATACACTAATGGCAGAGGCTCATTTCTTAGAGCATGCCCAATGAACATTCACAAGACTGATCAAGTCTTATGGTTAGGAGCAAACCCTTCCTGGCTAAGGTCTAGATATTATACCTTATCTGCCAGGTAATATATGCATACACTCTGATGTTTCCCACATCAGTCAAGGGATTTTCGCTTTTTGTGAGGCCTCGCTCGAGCACCGGGGTCTGGTTTGCTAGGGAATCGAAAATGCTCTTTTAGGTCAGATCTTATGATTGGAAGCAGCTATCACTTTATTTGGTGAATTGATTTAATTTATGAAAAAGGATTCGGGGGTCTCCACCATAATTTATTTAAATGGGAAAATTAAGGAAAAACCCAAAATTGACTCCAATTCATTAATTTTTAATTAATTTACCCAATTATAAGATCACTAGCCTTCGAATCAAGTTGAGCTCGGTGACTAGGTTTTTGGTTTTAAATAATATAAATTTGGCTCCTAAGTTTGATTTGACTTAAAAAATAAATTTCGTAGATGACAAGTATTAATAGCGATTATAAGTGCATGATCATGGCATAATTATGAGTGTATGGAAAAATAAAGAGCAAATAATTAAAAACATTCACAAGCTAAGGAGAATATTCTCTCTAGTCCTTATGGATTCTAGGATAACCACAAGTTGCTTCTTAACTCCAAAATAATTAAATTAACTAATTACATTAATTAAAATTTACAAGAAAGCATAAATATAAATATTTACATTAAAAATAAAAGGGGAAGGGGATTAATTAGGATTTGGATTTGAAACTTAGATTTAGATTCCAAGCGTGCCTACGTAACCCATTGAATGAGGATCAAAACCCACGTAGTTCGTTCCACGGTGAGGTGGAGGGGTTTAGGGATTGATCAGTTTGATTGGATTGATTTGATTTGGGGGTTCAGTGAGGGTAAGGGCTTATACCTTCTTTCTTTGTATGTGTGATGGGCGGATGGTTTTACCAGCCATTTCAAAGGGCGAGGATAGGACAGTGGATTGGATTAAATTAATCCTAAAGGAGATTAATTTGGCGAATTGATTATTTAATTATCCAATTTTTAATTAATTAAAATGATTAGTTAATTAATGTGATTAATTAAAATGACAAATTAACCAAATTGAGTGAAAACTAGTTAAAATTAATTAATTAAAATCAAAGAGAATTTAATTAATTAAAGTGGCTACCCAAAGTGAGTATGAGAGATTAATTAGAGAGAGAGAGAAGAAGAAGCAAGTGGATAGCTATCAACACTATAATACCCTAGCCTTATAATCAAATTGATTGCATGAGTATTGGATTAGATTGATTCTTCATGATGATATTGAATGTGAATTGAATGAGTATATGTTTATATGAATAAGAATATGTGATTAGTGTGCATATGGTCAATATGCCATAGTGATCAAAAGAGAATTTGCCTTGCCATGATTTGTGAATAGTATAAAGTATATGGACCATTTCTGTAATTATTTGTGCAAGAAATGGAATTGTAAGAACATTGGAAAATTATGTTTCTCATGGTTCATTGAACCTAGACTTAATGTGTCATCTTTTCTTGTAAATGTTTATGAATTGGAGGACTTAAGAAGGGATTTGCCATATGGAAGACTGTGAGGCCTCACCCAAACACTCCTCCCCTCGCTCGTGGGGGAAAAATTTGCCTTAAGGAAAGACGAGAGT
>CATKHJ011056073.1:0-10701 GCA_949750685.1 Vernicia montana
CAAGAGGTAATTTGATTACCCCTTGTTCTTTCTTTTCTAGCATATGTATTTTACACATTAATTAAGAGATTGCTTGGAAAGTTTTATTGGACCCAAACCACAAGGTGTTGTGAAATTTTAAAGTGTTTGAGATTTCACAAACCCACCAATTCCGCTACGCTTGGGCCCAATACAACCTTCATATTATAGTTTGAATCAAAGTTTAAAATTTTATGCAAAGAAATTTTAGATTTTATTATTTGTTAATATTTAACTATATGGCTCTATTGTTTGTTTGTTATGTTTTGTAGCCACTAGTTTTGAATATTTTAGCATTCATTTGCATCATAATGGGGAAGGTGGGTTAGTATCATACATGCATGGGTCCATAGATTATTTTGATTACTATTCACCTGATAAGTTATCATTTATTGAAATACAAAGAATAGTTGGGGAGTGTGGTTTAGATGGAGATATGTTGTATTTTTTGCCAAGACCGAATACCAATTTCTATGAGAGTCTGTGTCCCCAACCTACTGATGGGGATGTATTAGAAATGGGATACAATATAGATTCTGTTAAAATTATAGATTTGTTTGTGAAGCACTTAGCTAGGGAAATGGGGTAAAATATGGGTAGTTCACAGGTAGTTCAGAGTAATGAATTGAATAATAGGTTTTTCAATTTAAGAGATATGGGTAAGGGGAAATTAGATGGCAGTAGTATTGGGAAAAATGAGGGTAGTTGTAATGATGAGGTTGACAGTGAGGGTAGCTTAGATGATGATGATGAAGAGTATGAGGATCCTTCCACTAAATTTGTAGATAGTGATTACAACATAGAGGATGGAGATGATGAATTATTTGACATTCATCTAGATAAGGATATAGAGAGAGATATGTACATAGGAAATCATAAGAAGAATGTTGCATCATACCCCATAGTAGGTAATATTGATGTTGACTGTGATGACTCTAACCTTTCTCCATCAGATAAGCTTTATAGTGCCTCTGAGATAGATAGTGATGGTGAGTCAAAACACATTAAAGTTAGGTATCCTGAGTTTAGGGCTGATAGGGATATGGATAATCCAAGACTAGTTGCTAGGATGAAGTTTAATTCATTAGATGAATTTAAAGAAGCATGCAAGCAGTGGGCTAGGAAAAATAGATGGCAAATCAAGTTTAAGCCTAATGAAAAAAATATATGCAAGGCTAAATGTAGAAAGGGTTGTCCTTTCTACATTTTTTGTATCCCAATGGTAATATACAAAAATACAATGCAAATAAAATCTGGAATTTTTTAGCATGCATGTAGTAAGGACAAAAACATTAAACAAATAACTGTTAAATGGTTAGTGGAGACTTACATTGAGAGGTTTAGAGTTGACCCTATATGGAATTTAAAAGGTTTCATTAGAATTATCCAAGATGATTACCATTTATATGTGACTAGGTTAAAGGGATGGAGAGCTAGGAAATTAGCTCTTCATCTCATCAATGGGGATGAGAAAGAACAATTTGCAAGTCTGCAGAGGTATAGATTAGAGATTCTGATAACCAACCCAGGCAGTACAATGCACCTTTCAGAAGATATTGATGATCCTAACGTGTTTGGAAGCAATTATATATCTTTAGGGCCACTGACAGAGGGGTTTAAGGCGGGTTGTGGACCATTGATAGGGGTAGATGGATGTTTTCTCAAGGGTATGTATGGAGGGCAACTGTTATGTGTTGTGTCAATTAATACAAGTGACTACATCTACCCTTTAGCATGGGCTATTGTGAAAAGAGAGAATAAGGACAACAGGCTTTGGTTCCTAAGTCTTATTGGGAAAGAATTTGACATTCAGAACAATCCATGGCATTAGACTTTCATGTTGGATAGACAAAAGATATGATTTATTAACCCTATATATTAATTGTAATCTGACTTTACAATTTATTGTTTCTTGATTCATTAACATTTATATATTGCTTAATATTTTAGGGTTTAGTACCAGCTTTGGATGAGTTGTTCCCTGTTGCAAAACAAATATGGTGTGTGAGGCATATTTACACCAACTTTTGGAAAGATTTCAGAGGGAAAGAATTGAAGGACATGCTGTGGGATTGTGCAAGGGCATCTTATGTGCAAAGATTTACAAAATTCATGAAAGCAATTGATAAGAAAGGCCATGTAGCACATTAGTGGTTGTGCAACAAGGATGCAAGTCACTGGAGCAGGTCCCATTTCAAAACACATGCAAAGTGTGATCTTCTTCTAAATAACATTTGTGAGTGTTTTAACTCATTCATTTTAGAGGCTAGGGACAAAGGTATTGTGACTTGTTTGGAGATGATTAGGAAAAAATTAATAAAGAGATTGTGGATGAAAAGGGATTCTATGAAAAAGTTGAAAGGTACTTTGTGCCCTAAAATTCAAAAGAAATTCAATAAAATTATTGAATTTTCACACAACTATAACTCAACATGGGCTGAGGGAAATAAGTTTGAGGTTGTGGGTCCTGGTGGGCAATATGAAGTTGATAAGTTAAAGAGGACATGTGAGGCCTCGGCCGAACGCCCCTCCTCTAGCTCGGGAAAATGCCTTAAAGAAAGGCAGAGCGATTTTTAAGGGAGGTTAGGGTACGGGTTTCGGTGCTCACGATTAGAAGCGGCTATCGCCTTAGAAAATTGATTTAATTTTTGAAAAGGATTCGGGAGTCGCCACCCTAATTTATTTATATGGAAAAATTAAGGAAAAATCCATTTTGACTCCAATTTATTAATATTAGATTAATTTACCCAAGGATAAAATCACTAATCTTCAAACCAAGCTAAGCTCGGGGAATAGGTTTTTGGTTTTAAATAATCACGATTTGGCTTTTTAAATTTAATTTGACTTTAGAAAATTAATTTCATGAACGACAAGTATTTAATGACAATTTATAATACATGAGCATGGCATAATTATGAGACAGATGGAAAAAATAAAAAGCAGGTATTTAAACATCCACAGGTAAAGGAGAGTATTTCCTCTAGCCCTTATGGGTACTAAGAAAATCATAAAATCGCTCCTTTACTCCAAAATAATTAACTAATTACATTAATTTAAAATTTTAAATTGAAAGTATAAATTGACATTTACATAAAAAGGGAAGGGGGATTGATTGAGATTTGGATTTGAAACTTGGATTTAGATTCCAAACTTGCCTACGTACCCCATTGAATAGGGATCAAAACCCACGTAGTTCATTCCACTATGAGGTGGAATGGGGTTTAAAAATCGGTCAGATTTGATTGATTTGATTTGATTTGAGGTTTGAGTAAGGGTAAAAGATTATACCTTCTTTGTGGGTTTGAGTGGTGGGAGAATAGTTTTACCAGATCGGAGTTCCGTTTCGTAAAAACAAGATTGATTTTTGAAAAATTTCTTTTAATTACTTAATTACCCAATTTTAATTTATTAAAAGGATTAATTAATTAAAGTGATTAATTAGAAGGATTAATCAATCAAATTAAGTGAGGACTTAATTAAAAAAAATTAATTAATTAATTAAAATTAATTTTTAATTAATTAATTAATTGTAATTACTCAAAATGAGTGTGGAAAATAATTAGAGAGAGAGACAGAGAGAAGAAGCAAATGGATAGCCAATTGACAAATGCTTGAGGTGTCATTTGAAAGGAAAAATAGTGGGGTATTTATAGGAGCAGGTGGGGGAAAAAGGACTAAAAAGGGCTTCAAAAGCAGAAAAAATGAGGGGTAAAAGGGTAAAACGGCGAAAAGGCGACCGGCCGCGAAGAGGCCTCGCGGACGCGCCTGGCAGCCACGCGCATCCGCGAGCGAAGCATGCGGTGTCTTCCAGGGAGCTGGCGAATGTGCCAGCAGGGCTGGCGGCCGATCAGACGGGTAAAATCTGATCTGACGTGTCTGACACTGACGCGCAGCAGACGCGTCAGTGCTAACGCAGTAGCACGTATGCGGCTTCCGCGAGGCAACCTCGCGGAGCCGCGAGGCGGCCCGATTTTCGGGTTGCTCGCCCTCCTGTTCAGTCCTCGTGGTTTTTTGGGTCAGTTTTTGAGAGTTTCTAAAGTCTGAAAAATTACCGGTCAGTGGCTGCAGATCCGAAATTAATTATCGGACATATTGGCAGTCAGTTTTGAGGAAAAGTCGATCAGTCTCAGGAAAATATTGTCTGGTATAGATGATTCGGTCAGGATCAAAAAAGTGTCAATTTGGATAAAAAAATATTCTGATCAGCTCTGTGAGTTCAAAAATATTTTTGGGATAGTTTGGCAGTCAACTTTGAGGAAAATCCGGTCAGTCTCGGGAAAATACTGCCTAGTACAGATGGTGCGGTCAGGATCGGAGAAGTGTCGATTTGGATAGAAAAATTTTCTGATCAGCTCTGGTGAGTTCATAAATATTTTTGGGGGTGTTAAAATGAGGGTTCACAGCTGCCCCCTCATCGGAGCTGTCTATTTGTTAGACAATTTTGATCAGCGTGAAGCCGAAAGTTTTGATGGATCTAGGGTTGAAAAATGATTTCGGATGCATTGAAGCTATTCTGGTAATTTTTGGAGTTTAATTTGTCAGGTTTTGGGAGACTGGTGAATTTTTTAGGTACATTAATTTCTGATCTTTTTAGCATAAGGAATGCAAATTTGGTCGGAAGGTTGGCAAATTTGGTGTCTATGGGTAGAGAAAAATCACACGAACATGTAGGGACTCTCGGATCTGAATTCTGAGTTAAAATGCCCTTGAAAATGTATTTTTACTCAGTTGAAAAATTATGGGGCACGTTCTTCCGTGCAAGCACTGTGCAAGCAAACTTTATAAATAGCTTGCACCGTGCTTGCTCAATTTACTTGCTCATTTCACCTTCTCCCTTCAGCTCACAAGTGAGCTTCTCTCAAATTTTTTTTTTCAACGAAAATCCCCCCCCCCCCCTTTAGATTTCTCTTTTTTTTTTTTTTAATGATAATAACTGATGACTTGTTCTTACCAGTCTGCTTTGTTGCGCTTTTCAGACTCAGCATTTTGCACAAATGACTTCGAGACCCAGATATGGGGCTTCCTCTTCTCGCCATACTATTACTTCCTCGGTGAGTGGTCCGCGGGGGCGCTTTTATGATCCGCCCAGAGACAATCCGGATCCGTCGCTCCTCCTGCAAGAGCCTGATATGCACGTCTCATATGAGGGGCGTTTGGCGGTCAATATTATTTTTTTTTATTTCTTATTTGCATGTACATATACTAGTTGAATATATAGCATGACGGTGAAGAATAGGGGTGGATGGTGCCACCTTGCAGAGGTGATCAGGTGCGTCACCCCAGAGGGTGGTGTCCTGGTACTGCTGGAGCCCACTGGTTTTATTGACTTCCTGAAGGTGAAGACGCTTGAGCACGCCAATATGAACTTAATCAAGGCTTTGGCTGAGAGGTGGTGGGATACCACTAATACCTATCATTTTGCTTGCGGGGAGTTGACTTGCACTCCGCTCGACTTGTACATGATCTCGGGGATCCGCATCGGGGTCCGATCTATGGATATGTGCAGCAATTGGAGGGCCACCTTATCTCCTGAAGAGATGCAAAATCTAATTGGCTTCAATCCTCCTAGGGATAACATCTATGTCAGGCGCACCTTTATACATGACAAGCTTGACTGGCTGGCTGCGAGCGACCTTGGCTCTGACGAGGCTATTGCTCGGTTATGTTTGCTGATCATTATAGGTTGTACTTTTACCCATAATATGAGGGAAATAGTGGACCTGAATATCCTACCCAACTTGGTTCATAAGGATGTTTGGGATCAATATGATTAGGGAGGTGTGATTCTGAGCACAATGTATCGCGAGATGATAGACTTATCTCGAGGGTGCATCTTATCCGTTGGTGGGACGGCTCTCATCTGGGAGGTAGATATTTCGATCATGCTTCTTTGCTTTGTTTTATGGACTTTATTTATGTTATTCTGACAGCTTTGTGTCACAGCTCTGGGCCTACGAGTACTTCCCCTTTATTGCCCCTAGGCTGATAAGGCAGCGGATACCAGATTTTTCGGCTGGAGTGAGATGGGAGGATTCGAACCGGGGCGTCCCTCGCAGGTACACCGTGCTGACTATTCGGGCTTTCTTTGACCAGCTGACTGTCTAGCAGGTATTTTCCTTGTCTTTTACCTCTTTCCTATTGTCTTGCACTAACCTACTTGCCGATTTTTTAAGATAGATTACCAGACCTTTCGGAGAGAGGATGTTGTATGCTCCCCATGCGACTGCTGCGGAGGCCCTTTCCTATAGACAGTTGTTATTGCGGTCTCTCTACTTCCAGTTGTACTACTTAGGCGAGAGAGTCCATTTTCAAGTTATGGGGTCCTGGTGTGTGCCTGGTCCTCCGCCAGTTGATATACATTATAGGACTGATATTGAGGCTTCCCATGAGCTTTTCGATGGAAAGGAGGCATACTTGCATCAACACCCTAATCTGAACTACATGGAGTTCTGTAATAGATTCCTGATGCGGGGGATCACATGGCAGGGACGATCCTCTACTACCTCTGCCATCCTGAAGGAGCCCATTCCTCCGGTGGCTCCTGAGATCCCTTCGGCTGGTTCATCCGGGGGACATATTCCTGAGTTTGGCCACGGTGCTGGCCCTAGCCATAGTACCAGCGGGGTGAATTGGGATATAAAATACCAGCTCCCTGACTAGATTGGATATTATGGTGCAAATGGCATCATGAGGTCGTCGCAGCTTCCTGGTGCTGTTCGCCTGAGCAAGCGGATGATTCCTGGTACCTTCTTTGTTTCTCCCACCTTTGGAAATGACCTTTAGTTAGGATTTTGATTATATGCTTTATTGCTTTGGAAAAAATCCAAAACATCTGACATTATTCTTTATGCAGGCTCCTGGAGACTATGCTCGGCGCAGTTATCGCATCTCTCGCAAGATGAAGGTAGCTATTGGTGGACTTCTTATGCGCCTTGACATTGCAGAGTCATAGGGAGCAGGTGATGAGGATGCCCCTGGGAGGAGGAGGAGAGGAGGCTGGTTCTGACTGATTGCTGGTGCTGACTTGACGCTGATCTTGACTTGCTTTCGGTTGCTATTTTTATTTGTTTCTCTGTTTTACTCCCCTAATGGGAGATAGTACTTATTCGGATGACTGTATCATCTTTAACGCCCTTGGTGGGCGGTAGCACTATTTGGATGACTGTACTTGTATGCCCCTGGCGAGCGGTAGCACTATGTTTGTTACTTGCTTCTTTTCTTTTTCTTTTTTCCTTGCTCCCCCGGCGAGAGACAGTACTTCCACTGGTGACTATACTACTAAGATTATGCACTGATGTATGCACTTTCATTTCATGTTATGTGTTATGATGATGCCAATGATGTATGCCCGTGTATGCATGATTTATTATGCGACTCTTCCAATGCTTTGCCCTACTGTGTATTTTTATGCGCCGTGAATGCATGTTCTGTAAAATAATAAAAATTATGTCATGTATGCAATTTTTTGTGCAAAGAATGCATGACCTAAGACGTGACTTTCGCTGAATCACGGCTCTGATTTATTGCTTTTGTTGACCCCAGTCTCGGAAAACTCTGAAAAAGTCCAATTTTTTGAGTTTTTTGTCCTAAGGAGGGAAGAAAAACAGCTTGAAATCATGCTGTGGGACCTTGCTGGTGCTGTGGGAGACCAAAAAGCTGAAAAGGACAGAAAAAAGTCAAGCGTCCGCCAGTATGGTTGGCGGATCCACCAGAATGGCTGGCAGATTCGCCAGTGCATATGGCGGCTGCCGCCATACACCCTAGCGGATCCTCTCAGAGCACTGGTGGATCTGCCAGTGCGTCTAGCGGCAGAGTCATTTTTCTGGTAGCTTTCTCTTTCTTCTTGATGTGATTGCCATTTGCCTATAAATAAGCACCCATTCCGAGGTAGAACCCTTTATTTCTTGATTTTTGTGCCAAAACTCTGCCCGTTTTCTAAAATTTTCTCCAGTTTTTGCTCTTTTATTACTTCTTCACTTATTTTCTTTCGTTTTCCACATTCATGGAGCCGTATTTCAGTTATAGCATGCATGTATGGACCAAGAAACTCGAGAAGGTGGAGAGAATCAATTTGGGTAGATATGGCATCGTAGTGATGGTGACACTGCGGGGAGTTCGGGTGGATTAGGATTTTCTGAGGCTCTGTTTTAGGTTCTGGGATCTGGTGGCCAGTGTTTTTCGCTTTGGTGCAACCATGGAGGAGCTTTGCCCCACATTTGAGGAGTTTAGCGCTATACTCGGCTGCGACCCCGAGGCAGTCGTGGTGGTGCTAGAGTTTTTGGGTGGGACATTTCTGGATTTTCAAGGAGTTTTTAAACCTGCCTGAGGATGCTGCGAGCCAGATGGTCATTGATGGCCTGGTGGATCTGACTCGGTGATTGCAAAGTTCCAAGATGTTGGTGACTCTAGAGACATGAGGAGACAAAGACTCAGGATAAGGGCTCTAGTTTTCTGTTTGATAGCAGGGTACCTGTTCCCTAGTTCTATCTGATGGGGTAATGCTAGGGTGACTGGTTTAGTACTTTAGATGGAGCAGAGCCATTCTGTGGCTGGGGCAGTGTTGGCTGAGACACTGTTGAGCTTAGATTGTTGTGTGCCTGGTCTGGAGAGATGGACTGTTTCTCCTATTATTCTTCAGGTAAGGAAATAGTATGTCTATCTTACCTTTCCTATTATTGATGCTTTATGAGTGTCTAATTTTGGATTTTTGGGTTGTCTTGCAGGTCTGGCTCATGGATCATCTCAAAGTGGTGGCTGCCCCGGCGAGGAGTCCTTACACAGCTTCTCAGTATCGCATGAGGTCGATCTAAGTTCGCCAAGGCTCAGTTAGGGAGTGGATAAGGTGGTTGCTGGAGGTTGCCCCAGAGGACATACTTTGGCATTGTCAGTGGTATGGCATCAGGTCCTTCATGACCATGAGTCATTGGTATCGGGTGGTCTATTTGCTTGGTCTGAGCTGGACAACCTTTTATCAGGGGACTAGAGTTATAAGGAAGATGGGCCAGACTCAGGATGTGCCCCCAGTCGTACTCTTTCTAGAGTCTGCACAGATTACAACTCCGATTGCCAGAGCTATCAGGGGTGGCTGGATGAGGAGTTATCACGCGTTACGTCCAGGGATCAGCTTTAGGACTACCGAGGGGTATACCAGTTGGTTGGTTAAGGTGTTTTGGTGTAATACTCTACATTTTTCCTTTGAAAATCTTTCTACCCAATGGATAATAGGAAAGTGAAATGACCATTTGCCCATGCTCTAGAATATTCTTACCCTTTCTCATTAAGGGTAAAATGGTCATTTCATTTCTAAACCCTAAACCTACCAACCAATATATATAATCATCTTTTTCTCTTCTTCGTCTTTTTCATTTCTCCCAAAACAAAAATTCTCCCAACCACCATTGATGAAGGGTTCGGCCATTGAAGGGTCCAAGTGAAGGAGAAGGATTCTTTTGGTAAGTCCTTCACAAAACCTTCTCCATTTCTCATCCTTTCAATGTTTCTTGAACCATTTTTCTCTTAAGTTGAAGTTTCCTTTTTCTTTTTGTCTTCCATGTGTTCGGCCTCTATTGTTTTTTCAAGAGGAAGAGGATACAAACCAAGAGCCTTCACAAAAACTCATCCTCCATCTATCCAAAGGGTAATTCTTGAACCAATTTATACATACCATGAACATTTTCTTTTCCCTTTTCTCTAGTATGGTTCGGCCTAGGCTAGTTTTCCAATTTCATGGTCTATAATTTTGTTTTAATGTATATTCTTGCTTGTTAGCATGTCAATTAGATGATTCTAGTGTCAATTTGTGTAAAAGATGAACATGAAATGGTTTTCCCTAAATTGTATGGTTCGGCCTAGTTAAGATTTCACCTTCCATGTTTGTTTTCTTTCAATTGGCTTTTGATTCATGACTAATTGAATGTTAATTGATTAATGGCATGATTAATTTCACATTAGAAGCATGAAAATAGGTTTTTCCCAATTTAAGTGATTATGCCAAGTATGAACTTTCAAATTGATGCATGATAATTAAAATTGATTGTGTAATTGTGCAATTGGATAGTTTAATTGCATGAATTGATGTTCAATTTGATCGATTGAAGTGAATGGACCATTTTCCCCAAAGTTAGGGTTCGGCCATGATTTGGGTTTTCAAATCCTAAATGTTTAATTTCAATTGCATGTCCAATTGAGCTCCCCCACACTTGAATTGAATGATTTGATGCTCAATTAGAAGATTGATTGATTAATCTTTAGTTTTCCCCAATTATGTATTTTGGCCTACTTAGGAAATTAGGGTTCCATGTTGTATAAGTTCAATTGAATGTCTAATTGTGTCCCTAGATACTTGAATTGTATGAATCCATGTCTAATTGAATGATTAATTGTCAAATTGGGAGTTTCCCCAATTTGTTGATTTCGGCCCTACTTTGATTTTCAAATCTAAGTTGTTTAGTTTTGTTTACATGTCCAATTGAGCTCCTCTATAATTGAATTGAATGAATTGATGCTCAATTGGAGTATTGATTGCCTAATTGTAAGTTTTCACCATTTAGGGTTACTTTGAATCAAGCATGATTGATTTCAATTGAATGTTTAATTGAGCTTATATGAATGTTAATTTGATGATTCCTATGTCAATTTGAAGTATGAATGTTGAATTGATGATTTTCCCCAAATTGAACCTAA
>CATKHJ011056179.1:0-15422 GCA_949750685.1 Vernicia montana
AATAACAATATTGATAAACTCAGACATGGTAGTTAGGAACCCAACTACCAACCTGCAATTTTAAATACAATAAATTAATGCAAATCTTATATATACAACAACTGCCATTAATATTTTAGGCAACAACAATTATTGCTATAAGAATGATGATGTACGTACACAAGAAGAAATGAAATATGATTCTTGAGATAAAATTTCAATTTGTTTTAATGTTCACAATAAATCTAATATATATTCTAATATAATTCTTAATTTAACCAATAAATATTATTTAATTATTTAAAATTTTACATATTAATCTTAAACATCTATTTACATTTATATTCCTATTTTAAGGTAAATCAAATAAACTCTTACCTATATTTTCTTTTGATTTTACTTTATCATTTGAATATCATATGAGCTATGGCCCTTATGGGCTATATTATTTGAATGTACTTAGAGATTACATTGTGTGAGTTATAGTAAAACAGAATCCAATTAGCTTGCCAATAATACCTAACTTCAAAGTAAAAACTAAAGATTGAGCCCTAACAATTAAAAAACCTGTTAACCCATTGACCAAAATAAAACCACAACCCTTATTCAAAAAGCTAAACCCTACTAAAAAATAAATTTTATTCTTTATTGGATTATTCTATTGCAATATGAAGACAATGGATTATGGATTCCAAGTGCACATACCTCTTTTTTTATTTTTATATTCCAAGTGTATAGCTGGCCAAAGTGAAAATCTTCTTTACATAAATGGAACCCAAGTTTATCAACTAACAAAGTCACCTTTAACTCCACTGAACCAACAAAGAGCTGACCCACAACAAAGAAAGCAACTGACCCACAATAGAGAAAGCAACAAGGCAATAGTACAAACACAACAACGGCACAAAATCCAAACACAACAACAACGCAAATTTTCGAAAACCTTTGAATCGAAAATAAACTCAGAGCTATTATTAATTTGATTCTAACAATTCTCGTAATGGTGGATGATAAAGGCTATTTTAGATGTAAATTTACATATAAAGAGATATTAGGGATTTGTAGAATTGGAGCAAAGATTAGGGATTTGTTTCTGAAAAAATCTCGTTTCCCTTTACTCTTTTGTTTCTTTTTTTCTTTAATTATTTTAATTGTTAAAATCCACGTAGACGCATATGTGGCATTAATTGATTGGCCACGTGGATTAATAATTATGGTATACTTTTTATTCCACGTGGCATATACAATCAAATTAAAAAAAAAAAAAGGGTCCCACATGTGCCACGTCAGTGCCACATCAGCAGGCATTGACGGCGTTATAAATGTGGATCTCTAATTGCTAACGGTGTCAAGCACAGACCCTTCTTTGTTAAAAAAAATTTCACAGACCCATAAGTAAAAATGAGTCAAACCACATAGTACTTTTTTGTACTTATCTCTATTTTAAAGGTGATGCATGTACCATTGGATTCTCCTCTATTTCTCATTCCACTTTATGATTTTAAATGTTTATATTAAATCAATTTATTTATTTATATTTAATATTTCTAATAAAGTAAGAGAAATTATTAAATAAAAGTAAACCTACGTATAAAAGTAAACCTACATAGATATGTCTTTATTTCAATCATACATGAGCTCGTTTTTATGTGAGTAGGATGAGTATGTTTCTATCCTATTTAATAATTTCTCATAAAGTAAAACTTTTCGCTACGAAGGTTTATTAAATCTAAAATGTGAATAAATATATATCAACTCTAATTTTGCGATTTCATGCTTAAAATACACTTTTAGAAATGAAATTACATTTTAAAAGTTTGTTAGATATTGTGTTGTAACTTGTTGAAAAAACTATATAATTAATATCAAAATATTATTTTGATTAAAATAATTATTTTTTAAAAAATAAATTTAATACATTATTTTAAACTGGTTCTGTACAGTATCTAAAAGTTTTTGGTCAAAAAATTAATTTCAGCCGTAGTGCTAAACAAACACTAAATGAGAAAAGTTTGAGCAAGGAAATATAGTAAATTTATGGAAACTATCTTGTTATAACTTGACTAAATAATAATGATTGATTATAGTCATCAATAATTGTTCCAATTAAAAGCTCTTTATTTTTTTAATTTTTGATTTTCTGTATATATAATAATATTTTATTTATAGAGTCCATAAAATTAATAGAAATAATAACGACAGCCAGCTTATGGAACTAATCAAACCATAAAAAATATAAAGGATTTATTAGTTTATTTTATGAAAGATTTGGAGTTGTTTTTTTTTTTAATATATATTTTCCCTAAAATGAAGGAAAAGTCGATACAATAACCATAAACAACAAATACAAGACTCGACTATCAACCCAAACATTAAAGGCATTATTTATTTTGAAAATAATTTCGTAAAATTTATGAATTGTAGTTCAATTTTTTGTTTGATTTAAAAAATTAAACTATATTTTATAAATTTATTAAAATTTATCATGCTCCAAAATTTTTAAAAATAAAAAAATTTAAAAACCACATGAGATATAAATTTTTAATTTTATGAACTTTATTTAAACTTATAAATTTTAACTAAATTTATAATGATAAATGAGACCTAAAATTTTGCCAGCAAGGAAAGGGAGAGTCCCCCTTAGCTATGATCAATTTAATTTATTTTTTTATTTTTTATTTTTTTTGCCAAATAGGATCGATCAATTAATGGTCCCAAAAACTCGACACCATATTGCCACGTGCTGTAAATACTAATTTCAATCATTCAATTTTTTTTTTTTTTTTGCCAGAAATTTCAATCATTCATTAGATAAGAGCTGTCAATGATTTGCGAAAAAAGAACAAAGCTATTGATAACCTTATTCGTACAAGTGTGGTTACTGGTTACCAATTTTTAAATTTTTTTTTTTCCCGAAAACCATAATATTAATGGGTGTCCTTACAAATTAGTCACTTTCAGTGTCGTATCAGCATATCCAATGATGATTTTTCTTTTAAAGAACAATTTTTTATATAAATAAAAAATATTTTAATTACTCTATAATTTTAAAATATTAATTATTTAAAATTTCGACACACTGATTAAAAAAGTTATTTAATTATCATAATTTTAAAATAAAAATACTAAAATATTTTTTTTATTTATATTTTTATATTTTGATGTAGATAAATAAAAATGATTAATATAAATGTTTAGTGAATGAATAAAGGAAGGGTAAAGTTGAAAAAAAAATAATAAATACCTTAGAAACCAGTTTCTGATGTCTGAAAACCGGTACAGAAGTTGTCACGACTCGAACCTCAAGAGCACGTGACCGGCACTAGAGAACGAGAGAACATAAGGTTTTTGGAACATGTAGTAAACCTAACTAACCATTAAACTATAAAACATGTAATGTGATAGTTGTAATTGTCACAAAATAAAAGTCATGGATCCCACCTATTAAGCAGAACCTAAACATAATATTGTATTAAAGCCACTCAGGGCTAGAAACGTTAATCATATCATCATCATCAACATTTGGTTTCTGCTTAACAGGACATCACATCAACTAGAAAGCGGAACTCAAACATCCTACAAACTCAACATAACTATACATAAATTACATAAAATGAAATAATAATGCGGAATTCTAAAATTTATAATTCATCAAAATGAAAATAAGTACATAACTGCATAAAAGGAATTTCACTGTCGAGAAATGAATGACAAGAACAACTCAATTAAATTGACTTTTCAGCTCATCATGCAATCCTAAAAAAATATTGAATAAGGATGAGCGTTCGACTCAATAAATGATACTAACCAATATATTAACCTAATGTCATACATTCATTCTACATAAAAATACGCTTATGCATTGTGTCACAAAGACAATTAATCACATATTCTTCCAATGATGATAATTAGTCAATAGGAACCACTCTAAACTTTAATATGGGGAGCCGACCCTCTCCCTTGACTCTCTGAATTTCAAACATACGGCCACAGTGAGACTAGTTCAAATCCAGTCAATTTCTTTTATCCATTACATACGGCCACAGTAAGACCAGCTCAAACCCGGCCAAACATCATTAACATAATCATAATCATATTCATAACCATAATCATAATCCTATGTGGTCTTATGTCATCCTAATCTCATCCAAACATCCACATGTAATTAGTAACATAATTCATAATACATCATTCACAATCATATGCTATGATGTCTTTATGCATTCGTAGTGCATAATTATATACATATATATAACATATAGTACATACAATGCATGATAAGCAGGAAAATATATTAGAAATCATCACTTACAAACTTGTCAGAAGAGCCAACTAGCTCTCATTGGAGCATCTTTTATCTGGTGGCTAGTAGGACGCCTGGAATAATAATACTGAACAATAAAGGAAGCACATTAGGATTCAAACAATTCTAACCTTAACCCTTAACCCTTAATGACATAAGGATTCTGTCGAAATTTCGGCATAATCTTTCTTATAATTAGGACATTTTCCCATCGAAACATAAGAAATAAACGCTTCTAATTATCATCAAGGCTCACACAATCACATCAAGAACTCAACTGCCCCACTGGGCCTCCATACTCGACAACATCAACATCATCTTAATTCTTCATTCATTTGTATATACATAATCATGAAACATTATTATATCATCATTTCTAAATAGTCACCTCAAATATATATATATATATATATATAAGGTTATTAATATAATTAAAATATTATATAAAAGTAATTTAATTAAAGATAATTTTTATTGGAAAAGTAATAACTAAAAACTTTTTTAAAGAATTACATATTTAAATACAAACTTTTCTTTATTTCTTAAAATCACTTTCTTAAAATTATTTTCTTAAACTTTCTAATAGCTTATATATAAGTAACTTTACATATGATAATTTAATTTCCTTTAAATCATTCAAATATATATACACATACATAAAATCCCTTAATAATTTAACTTACTAATAATCATCTATAATTTAAAAGAAACATAAATTTATCTCATAATAATCTTAAATCATTTAATTCATTATAAATATTATATAATTAGAAAAAAATTATCAATAATATTAATTTAACTTATAAACCTTTTAATATCAATTTATTTTCTTTAAATCAAGTTATATCGAAAGAAAATCATATAAATAATTCAAACTCAATTCTTACATAAAATTGATGTTTCACAATCTCGAATTTGTTTATAAATCAATTTAGCCCAATCCTCAATTTAAAACAATATAAAACTCATTTAAATTAAATTCACAGAAATTCATAATAATTGCGAATTCATCTATTAGCTCTAAGAACATAAATATAATTCATATACATACATATATACATTTTCCGATGCTAAAATTTTTTGATTTAAACATCAATATGAAAATTGAAGGTTTCGGAAATACCTACGTGGAATCCGATCGAACTAGTGCCGTAGAATGCGTCGGAATGTCGAAACGAAATTGTTGGAATTGGACCCTTGCGTCACCACCGTTGCCGGCCGGCCACGCGCTGCTGCTGCTGGTGGCTCTGGAAATCGCGAAGGGTACCATATGACTCGTCTCGACAACATGATTCTAAAAATACCCACCACTCGCTGAGACTCGCTGTCGTTTCGCCGAAAAATGACAGAAAAATTTCGGTGACTCAAATTTCGATCTCCATCTCTGGTGACTTTCAGGAGGCAAGGTGGGCATCAGATTGAAGCTCTTATCATAAGGAGTCGATTGGTACCAAAATTGCCGGCATTCGACACCCAAATCGACGTCAGAAGCTTCGATGCTGGCGAAGCTTTGACTGGAGCATGTACTGCCAGTTTTGATCGTTGTTGCTTCACCTAGAGAAGCCAGACATCAAGCTTCACGGTGGTGGTGGCGGTGTCATCGGAGGTTGGCCAGAGGAGGGCGGATCGGGCACCAATTCTCTCTCTCTCTTTGCCCGACATCTCCCTTGGTAAATGGACCAATCAGGCAGACTAAATTCTTTTATTATTATTATTATTATTCAACACATATATATACATTTTTACAATTATAATAAAAAGTCTAAAATATAAATTTTCATAATTCTTTTAATTAATAATAATACTATTTTTAACATTATAATAATCTAAAAAATTTCAATAACTAATCTTATATAATATTTTCATTACCTTAAATACATAACATATATCATTTAAATATAAATATATAAACATAAATAATTAAATAAATATATTTTCTCATAAAATACTATTTTTAAAATAAATAAAATATTCGGATCATTACAGAAGTGGTTGAACTGGTGAGTCAAACCAAAAGTCAATTGGTTTGATCAAATGAACCGGATGACACATGGCAGACACTGATTGACTGACTTGTTTACTGGATGATGATGTGACACTGACTGGATGATGATGTGGTGCTAACTGGATGCTGATGTGGCACTGACTAGATGATGATGTGGTGCTGACTGGATGCTGACGTGGCATTGATTAGGCGTTGACTGGTGTTGATGTGTGCTGATGTGGTAGCTGACGTGAGAGCTGATTAGGATTGTTTTCAACCTTTTCAACCTCTAAATCTGTAAATTTATAGAACAGTACTTGGAACTTTAAAAGGTCCGTACGGGCTCGTCCGATATCCGATTAGGCTCCGGTTGGATTCGTCTTGAAGAGAAGAACATATTGGTATATATAAACCACTGTAAGTATGCAAAATACCGATCCAAAATGGACTGAATCAAAACTGTGTATATTAAAAATAAGGGATCAAATTTCATACTAAAATTTTCAAAGAGAAAATTTTAATGGGACTCTGATACCATATTGGATTACATAATAAACTGATAAATTGTATTAATCAGTTGTTTCTTACAAGAGTTACCTTAGGGCTATTTATATACAAAAGAATTAAGCTATACCAATTAAATACAACTTCCAACTAACAACTACTATCTAGCATTTATTAAATACATCTACCAACTAATAACTATTAAATATAATCATCAACTAACAACTACTATCTAACATTATTGATGACCCCTAATATTTTTTATTGGTCATACAGTTTTCTGGGAGAGGTTTTATAAGCTCAGATTTAAAAATTCGCCTGGAAACATAAATTTTCTATTAATAAATTTTCTAAGACATCGACAAAAAAGTAATTCATACAAATACAATTAAATAAATTTCTCTCGCAAATGCAAAGTTTTTAAATCTTTGCCAGCAAGAAGAAGGAAACTCCCTCTTAGCTATGAAAGTAGCATAAGAAAATAGGATGGACCAATTAATGGTCCCAAAACACCACACCATATTGCCATGTGAGGGTCCACGTGAGTTGGTTTAGACGGTTTGGAAGTAATATATTAGGCCAAATTAATATTTTCAATTTGAAATTTTTTTAAATTGAAATCAAATTAAAATAATGTGAAATTAATAATTTTGTGTTAATTTGATTTATTAAAAATTATATCGAGTTCAGTTCAGATCGAATTAAATTTTATATCAATTTTAAATTTGAGTTATTTCCATTTAACTTCTAAAAATTTTATATATATATATATATATATATATATATATATATATATATATATATATATATATATATATATATAATCTTAAGAAAATATTTTTAAAATATATGAAGTAGACAAAAGAAAAAATAAATTAAGAAATAAAAGAGAATAACATTAATTCTATTTAAATTAAAGTTATAATCATTAAAATAAAAATGAAAAAATAATGAAATATTTTAATAAATATAAAATTTTATTAAATGAAATTATTATTATTTCACTCTTATAAATATATTTAATAAATATATATTATAATATCGGGTTGGTTAGAGTTAAATTGATTTCAAAACTTTTCAATCTATAAACCAAACCGATATATCGATTTTTTATTTTTCTTAAACCAAAACAAACTAAATATAAGTATAAACTGATAATTTTTTTGTTTGATTTTATCTGTTTGGATCAGGTTGGGGTTTTTATTTTATTTTATTTATTTTGTACAACCCTATTGCCATAATATTAATTTCAATCATTCATTGGATAAGAGCTAAAAGTTGTCAAAGATTTGCAAAAAAGAACAAACCTATTGATAACATTATTTGTAGAAGTGTGGTTACCATTTTTTTTATTTTTTTTTTAATTCCGTAAAACCATAATATTAATGGGTGTCCTTACAAATAAGTCACTCTCATTGTCATAGATATAGAAGTGTGGTACAATTATTATTATTTTTCTTTTGAAAAAAAAAAAAGGAAGTTTTTGATAATTTAATTTAATATTTTTAATATTTATTAATTTTAAAATAATTTAATAACATAAAATGGTCTTAATATAAAATTTTTAATTAAATAAAAAATTATTTAAAATGATAAGTTAAAATATTTGATTTAAAATTTATACTGAACACACTCAGTTATTAAATTTTTTATTTTTTTTATTAAAATGACTTTTATACTTTTAGCATATTTTTAAATTTTTTTTAATACTCATTTATCAGATTTTGCAATACTCATTTATCAGTTTTTTATTAAAGTGATTTTTATATCCTTAGTATATTTTTAGTTGTATTAATTTTTTTTATACTCATTTATCAGTTTTTGTAATACTTATTTAAAATTTAATAATATTTATTTTTTAAAAACTTATGAAAATATTATTCTAATATGATTGCTGCTTTTAAATTTTTTTTATTTATGATTTTTATTTTTTTAATTTCAAAATTATGTTTAATGGTTAAAACTTAAATATTAATTTCACAGATTAATTATATCCAATAAATTTTTTTAATAATTTTCAGTAATAACAGTTATTAAATATATTGATTATATTCAGCACTTAAAAATTTTAGTATTTATTATATTCAGCGCTTAAAAATTTCAGTATTTATTATATTTAACACTTAATTTTTCAGCGCTTAATTTTCAGTTTCACCAAATACTACTAAATCGCTTTCATATTGTCATACATATTTTAAACGCTGAAAATGAAAATGACTTTTTTTAGTAGAACTTTTCGATATGAAGCTTTATTAAATCTAAAATGTGAATAAATTAAATATATATGAACTCTAATTTTGCATGCTTAAAATACACTTTTAGAAATGAAATTGTATTTTAAAAATTTGTTAGATATTGTTGTTGTAGCTTGTTGAAAAAACTATATAATCAAAATATTATTTTGATTAAAATAATTAATTTGTTAAAAATAAATTTAATACATTATTTTAAACTGGTTATGTACAGTATCTAAAAGTTTTTGGTAAAAAATTAATTTCAGTCGTAGTGCTAAACAAACACTAAATGAGAAAAGTTTGAGCAAGGAAATATAGTAAATTTATAGAAACTATCTTGTTATAACTTGACTAAATAATAATGATTGATTATAACCATCAATAATTGTTCCAATTAAAAGCTCTTTATTTTTGCTACTGTTTTTGGTTTATCTCGGGAATATCGGAATAACTTTTTAATGTTAATATTTTTTTTTGAAAAATATAATTTTATTTTTTAGTTGTATGAATTTTTTATTTTTTTAATATTTTTATTTTTGATTATATATATATATAATAATATTTTATTTATAAGATCTATAAAATTAATAGAAATAATAACCACAGTCAACTTATGGGGCTTATTAAGTCATTTTCAATCATTTATGTATTTAAATGAACCATAAAAAAATATAAAGGATTTATTAGTTCCTTTTATGAAAGATTTTTTTTTTTTTTTGTATTTTTTACTTAAAATAAAGGCAAAGACGACACAATAATCATAAACAACAAACACAAGAGTCGACTAGGACTGAGCAAGTGTCGATTCAATCCAAATATTTGAAAATCTCTATAATTGGATTGAATTTTTAAAATTTGAGTTTAAGTAGAACCAGAGCCAGAATCGAAATAAAAAATATCTATATTATATTGTCTCGAAAATTTCAAAACAATACAATTTGAGAATTGGATATTTCAATACAATACTATCTAATCTAGGGGTGAGCATTTGGTCGGTTCGATTTAAAATGAACCAAACTGAAATAACTGAAATTATATTTTCCTCAAACCGAATCGAACCAAATTTATAGTGAAAATATAATCGAATCGAAAAAGTTTGGTTTGGTTCGATTTGATTTTTTTTCTTTATATATATATATATATATATTTCAATCGGTTCGGTTCAAATTGAAATTTTTTTTGGTAAAAACCATACCGAACCTTTGGTTTCGATTTTGGTTCGGTTTTGCTCACCCCTAATCTAATCCAATACAATATGGAGATTTTGATATTTTTACTATATTCCAATTAATTGATCCAATACTAAAATTAAACATAATAAGTGATTAATTAATTAAAACACTCTATTTATTATATACATTAATAAATTAATGATTATTCACAGGTTTTTTGGATGAATTACTGTAAAAACTCTATTAGTATAATATAAATATAGTTATATTAGTATTTTACTTAATTCAAATAATTTTAATCTTGATTTATATACTACTTAAAGTTAACACATAATTTCTTATAACTACTTTCTAACTTTTTATACAAACTATTTGCCTATTACAAATACTTTCTTATTGATAATATATCACAAAAATGTTAATTAATAAAAAAAATATTTTTAAAAATTAGAATATTATATTATATAATACTGACAAAATTTTAATTTAAAATTTTATTAATATCACATGAATATAATTATAATTAAAATGATAATATTATTAGATGTACATACTAATATATCATATTTTCTTATTATCACTCCATGATTAATCATAACATATATCAATTTTTTTTTTCTAAAACATATATGTAGTGAATTTAAAATGTTTAATTGTAATTTGTGATTATATCTTAGTATTATTAAAATTTAATCCATATTATATTACTAATTTTTCATTAATATAAATTTCATTAACCTAATATTTAAGTAAGTTGTATAAATATTAATAGTTATATTCAATCGTGGTATATATATTTATAATTCATCTAAATTTTCTTTTGATATAATTTTAATATAATTTAATAATTGATATAATGTCATGTATAATCTTATAATTTTTGTATTATTTATGTATTATTCAATTAACATTACTTAGAGCATTTCCAATAGTATTCTTTCTTTTTAAAGAGTATATTTTGTTCAATAGAGAGCATTTTAGTTGATAAATAGTATAAAACTTTACTAAATCCAATAGATCCTCCTTATTTTACTATTCATTTTATTTTATTTCATAAGCATTAATGATTTTAATATTTTAATATTTCATTTTTTAAGTTTATGCAATAGAAAAAATAGCACTGAAACTATATATAATAAAGTGCATGAAAACTTATATTGTATTAATTAAAATTAGAATAGAGAGTGACATTTGACTCTCTAAATGTAGAGAGTCAAATGTCACTCTCTATTCTAATTTTAATTAATACAATATAAGTGTAGAGAGTCAAACAAACTCTCTTATTTATTTTTAAAAGATAAAGAGTTCATTAGAATTTTATTTTTTGAGATGACTTTTTATAATAAAAAATTTGGCACATCATTTTATTATTTTGTGTTACATTGTATTTTATTTTTTATGTTTTTTTGTTTTCTCTTGTGAGAAGTTTTGTTATGTCTTCTATTGTTGGAAGTTTTTTTTTTTTTTTATTATGAGTCTAGTGATATGTCTATGGACTGTTGTGCTTTAAATGCTCGCAAAGAGTATAGTAATTTGTCACATTATTCCACTATTACAGTCGCAGTTTTTTAAAACTAACTATATGACAGTTGAATATTCTATTGAACATTTGCGATTTGCGAATTAGTTTGCTTTTGTTAAAATAGTTGATTTTATGTCAAATCATTTTCTATTGAAATTTGTTTTCAGCCACTGACAATTAATGAAATTTAAATTTATTTAAAAAAAAGAGTTTGGCACGTATAAAAAGTACTTTGGGATGCTTTTATATATTATAAATTAAAAAATTAAAAAATTTCGATTATTTCAGTCCAATTCAATTCGGTACAGTTCGATTCAATTCGGTACGATTCTCAGTTCGAATATACATTAAAATTCAGAATCGTACCAAAATATTTCATTCGGTATAATTTAATTAAAAAAATAAAAAAAATCAACAATTCAATTAATTCTAAATATTTTCAATTTAATTATTTAATTCAATTTAAAACTTTTAATATTGCAATCAGTTCTAGACTCCACTATCAACCCGAACATTATAAACGTTAAAATCATTGCCAGCAAGAACAGGGAGAGGCCCCCTTAACTATGAAAGGAGCATAAGAAATTAGGATCGATCAATTGGTCCCCAAAACTCCACACCATATTGCCACGTGCTCTAAATACTAATTTCAATCATTCATTAGATAAGAACTAAAAAGTGTCAATGATTTTAATGGGTGTCCTTACAATTATTTTAATTAATTTTTAAATATAAAAAATGTAATTTTTTTAAGTCTAATAAATTCTTTAAATTTTAAATTTATTTTTATAAAGTATTAATAATTTTAATTTTTCCCTCTTTTCATTTTATAACATTTCTTTTTTTTTTTATTTTATGAGAGAATTAATAAATAGAATGTATAAAAAGTTATAAAATTTAAAATAAAAAGTGAAATTGACTCTCTAGATATAGAAAGCCAAATTCACTATATATTTTAAATTTAAATACTAGCATTTCCAATGGTGCTTTTTAAAATAAAGAGCATATTTTAGTTAATAAAGAGCATCTTAAGGAATTTTTAAATATAAAGAGAAAATAAGTTAATTTAAATCCAATGCATTCTTTATATTTTACTAAGTATTTAATGTTAAAATTTAAAAAAAAAGAAGCTAATAAAAAACAAAGATATGTATGGAAAACAGATTTGTATTAATTACTCTTTATATAGAGAGTGAATTTTGGCTCTCTACATATGGAGAGCCAAACTCACTCTTTAATTTATTTAGATTTAAAGAGTGGGTTGAAATCCTATTTTTTGAAATAACTCTTTATAATAAAGAGTGCATTGAGGATGTAGAATTTTAGTATATATTTGAGAGAATCAACTTTAAAAGCTAGTCCTTAAGGTTGAAGAGCCCATTTCTATATTAAGTCTACAAGATTTTCATTTTTAATCAATGTGAGATTTTCACATATTCTAACACTCCTCCCTTAAGTGGCAATTGGGTATTCTTTTTTTTTTTTTTTTTCTTAAGCCCAATTGTCACTTGACAAGCAGGTGGTGGCCCAAGTAAGTCAGTTTTATTTTTTTTTTAAGCCCACGGGTTCACTTGGATATATTAGCCCATTTATATTTCGAGTTCAGGATCGATTGATGCTCTAATAAAGAGTTCATTAAAATCTTATTTTCTTATATTGAGCGTTTGAGACATATAAAGATTAAAGAGTCTATGAGAGATACTCTTAGAATTGTGATATAATTATTATTATTATTACTACCTCCGTTTCAAAATATTAGTCGTTTAAAATTTCGACAAACAGATTAAAAAAATTATTTTATTATCATAATTCTAAGTTAAAAAGACGAAAATATTCTCTTTTAATTTTGATGTAGAGAAATAAAAATAATTAATGTGAATGTTTAATAGAGGAATAAAGAGAGGATAAAATTGTAAGAAAATAATAAATACTTTTTTGAAATCCTAAAATAACAAATACTATTTTGAAATAAATTTCTAAAGTGATAAATATTTTGAAACGGAGAAAGTATTATTTTTTGCCTAAAACTATTAATGGGTGTCCTTAAAGATTAGTCACGTTTGCCTAAAAAAAAAAAAAAAAGTTTAAGTCACTTTCATATTGTCATACATATTTTAAATTATCCTCTATTTCTCATTCCATTTTTTTATTTTAATTGTTTATATTAAATCAATTTATTTTTTTAATTAATATAATATCTCCAATAAAGTAAAAGTGTAAAATTTTTTTCCATACAAAGCTTTATTAAATCTAAAATATGAATAAATATATATTAACTCTAATTAAGACTTTAGTTTAATGGTAAAATAAAATCATTTTAAAAATAAATATTAAATTTTAATTCTTACTGATATTAAATCTCTTTCCTAATATAAAAAACAAAAAGAGATATATTATATAATGTGACAAATTGACATTATTATTGTATAAGTTTGATTAATTAATATAAGTTTTTGGAGACATTTAATGATTAACCTGTATTAAATATTGGACGGTGATGAATACAAAAAAAAAAAAAAAAAAAATGATTAACCTGTATAAATTATTGGACGGTGATGAAGGTTGATATGTAATTAATTGAAACCTAGGGTTACATATGAACATGAAAGTCTATATGTAATTAATTGAAACCTAGGGTTCCATATGAACATGAAAGTCTATTTAAAGAGAGGCAAATTGGCTAACTATGTCACATAATTAACACATTTTAATTTCCTCTCTTCAACCAAAGAAAAAAATAGTTTCCCATTAACATGGCAATGTTATTGTTTATTTTTGTAGGAATAAGTCTTGCAATCAACTGCCAAGGGAATATTCCGGAGGTGGCGGCCGGCAAGCCACAGGCCTCCGACAGTTTCCATTGCCTCAGTTGGCGAGTAGCCAACGAAGCTAATAATACCATTGGATGGCTTTTCCCTCCCTCAGCATGTATAGATCACATAAAAGTGTATTTACTGGGCGGCCAATATTTGAGTGATTCAGAACTTATTATTAATGAGGCTATTAACTATGCCCGAAATCTCTCTTTGCCTAAAGATGGCAGGAACATTTGGGTCTTTGATATTGATGAAACTACTCTTTCTAATGTGGGTCTAATTACTAATAATGGACTTAGGTATGTAATCAATAACGTATATTTATTTATAATCAATATAATTTTTTTTTTGTTAATTAAACTCTTAATTAGGATTTGAAATGACTGATAGTATTGTGGTTTTTATTATTTTGATATATAATATGAATATATATTTATAATATAGTGTAATTGAAATTTCAGATCAATGCCCTCGAAGTCCGAACTGGCACCAGCATTGCCAGAGACTAAGAGGCTTTACAAGGAATTGTTGTCTCTTGGGATTAAGATTGTTTTCTTGACGGGAAGAGGTGTGAATCATACAGATTCTACAATTGCTAATCTTGTGGCAGAAGGATTCGATACTTGGGAGAGGCTAATACTAAAGTAAGTGTCTGCATTTCTAAAATTTACATTACATTTACACTTGGAAGTATTTATTTTAATTCTAAAGTAGTATTTTTTTTTTTTAAAATATGAGTTTTGTATTTTTAAAAGGATTTGTTTATTTATTATTGTTTGAAAATTTTTGATTGCAGGAGTGATGAGTTCGAAAACAAGACAGCAGTTGAATATAAATCGACAATTAGGACAAGGCTTGAAAAGGAAGGATACAGAATTGTTGGTAATATTGGTGATCAATGGAGTGAT
>CATKHJ011056206.1:0-12437 GCA_949750685.1 Vernicia montana
AGAAGAAGAAAGTATAATTGCTAAAACAGGAAGAAAGCTGTGGAAATAGATACATCCATATTTGGCAATATATCACATGTTCTAATACTGACCTTCACCGGCCAACTAATTTCTCAAAGTCGAGGCGAGCATCACCATGTCTATTTCCAAGAATAACATTGATTTTCCTTCCAAGAAATGGTCACCTACTTTGAGCATTTATTAAAGTGGCAACATAACTATACCTAATTTATATATACTGGCTCACTTTCATATGCAAAATTAAAAAACATAAAATTCTACATTGCAGTGTACTATACTATACACCCTCGATCAAATGAACAACAAGAAGATGCTTAAGAGTATAGTCTATATATATTAATGTGAATCTTCAATATATTTAATTATGCTTATCGATCTTAATTAATTAATTACTACTTCAAAGCTAGCTAGGCATTAAAGTATATATATATGCAGTTCCAGAAACTTTTGAATTGGTTCACTAATGTTAAAAACTAATAATAATAAAGAAGAGAAATACGATCAAGGAGGCTGCATGCTACTCACTGCCCTTCCACTGCTTCCTATTTCGGTTGGAATCCAATCAAAACACAAACAAACACACACATACACAGGATTAAATAAACATTTACTATTTGTATATGGAAATTAAAGAAAAGAGAGAGAGTGCACATATATATGCAAAAAACATATAACTATAATTAACAAGTTGTATTATCTGATAGCTTAATTATCATCAGATGGTGATGATCTTAAAGAGTTAACTTTGCATTATCTAAAGGAGAATTATTACATCAAGAACAAAATAAATTAAAAGAACTAACTAAGTATATATATGTATATTATTAACTCAAGAAAAGCAAGAGGAACTAGCACAGCTATATGTAGGGAAAAGAATTGGGGGAGAAAATAAATAAATAATAAAAGATTCTATATATATGGCATTGAAGTCATCAGTAGATATTTAGCTAGCCTAGAAAAATATATTAATATAGTTATATTATAGCATTTCTATGTAGAATGTAGAAAACTAGAAATATAAATATATAATATTTAATTAACCAGCATGCAGTTATATTCATTAATTTGTGGTATGTGTGTTTGTGTGTCCCTGCAAAAGCATTGAAGCATAAGTGTCAGAAATGTACTGTTATATATATTGACAGTCATGTGGTGGAAAAAGAGTCAGTACTTACAAAGGGAGAAGAAGAAGAACATTATTAGCTGGCCAATGGCCATATATGCATATATTATGTTATGTTATGTATATATCAATGAAATATATATATATATGATGTTGACCATGTCTTCAATTATTTACTAGTCTTTACACAATTAAGAATATAGAGCTAGTAAAATGAAGACAACAGAAAGAAGGAGCTCCCTTCAGTCCAAGCACAGAAAAAGAGGGGATGCAAAATTATCTCCCGCATCATTCACACAATCACAGTAGCTATAACAAATAATTTGTTATTAATTATGTGTTTTTATTTGTCTACTAGTGGTTGAATGAATGAGTCGGCAGATATTTGAGCCCCTTTACCCTCATCCATGAGTGGGCTGAAGGAAGCTCTCTCACACCATTTCTTCTCTCTCACCACTGCTTCATTTCTACACTACTAATTCATTCTCATTCATCATTTTTTCCTCATTAACTGGCACAAATCAACTACTTAAGTTAACAATAAATTGATAATGGTCACTAAGTAACCCTGCAAGTATACTTATATAATAATCTCATACACTTATTCATCAAAAAAATATAAAGAAAAAGAAAATTAAATTGTAACCCAACAAATAAGTAGAGCCCTTGCTTTTTTTATTTCTATCAGATACAAAACAGATTTATATTTTCAAACACCAAAATCATCAACAACAACATATATACAGTACAACATAAACCTTAAAATTAACACAACATAGTATATATTGAGCTCCCAAAGGTTATAATTAATAGAAGATTAAGGGATCTACTCCCTATATATATATATATATATATATAGCAGAAACAGGAAACAAAACCCTACAATTAATAGCAACATCGTTATTTTTATTTCTATGCTTAACTGCTTAAGATGGATCAATTAATTAAAGATTTCAAGGAACCAAATATATAGCTAGCTTCTATATATTGTAATATATAAAGATCAAGATTTGATGATAATTAAAAGAGAAAGACAAGAACATGGTTAAAGAGATGCAAGTAGGGAATTTACCTTAGAATTCTTGGCAAAAGCATCGCACAAATTAAGCTTAATTATATATATATGCATCACACAAACAAAATAAAAAAAAAATAAAAAAAATGATAACATATATCTGTGGAGATATATATATATAAATATAATTGATTTTTATTGAGAAGGGATGAAGGAAGGGGTCATTGTCGTCATGAGAGTCAGACAGGAAAGTGACTTACAGACTCAATATATCTTTTATTTTCTTTCTTTCTTTCTTGCTTTTTTTCTTTTACTGCCCTCCGGGAGGATTCTGTAGCAAAAAGAAAGAAAGAATTGTGAAGGGTAGTGAGGTATTTATCTTACAAATGTGATTTCATATATATATATATATATATATGTATGTATGTATGTATGTTTCACTTTCACACCATCGAACAGAAACAGGGAAACACTAATTAATTAAGCAGCAGCAGAAGCAGTAACTTGGAAAAAGGTTATTGTATTGTGGGGGGTGTTGCCTTCCTAATTGCTTCTCTTCTTCTCCTACACGTACTATCTCTCTGCTGCCATATCCTTCTCTTCTTTGCTCTTTACCCTATATATATATATATATATATATATATACCTAGAAACAAACCAAGGGTACAGTATGTACACTACAACAAAATGTTATCCCATTTAACATTTTTTTTTGAGGGAAAACAAATATTATGTTTAACATCAATTAATACTTATGAGAGTTTTATATATTATAACAGTTATTAAAAAATTTTGTTATGAGGATTTTATATATCATGCGGAATCATGATTAACTGTTTTTTTCATAGTATATATATATATATATATATATATATATATATATATATATATATATATATATATATATATATATTATTAAAAAGGATTATTTGTTGTAGTGTTTCTAAAATATTTAAGTGTTACATTAAATATTTGAATAGTGAATGCACTCTTCTTCTTAAAAAAAAAAATATTTTCAACCTGTAAAATGGTTATGTTTTTTTTGAAAAATTTCAGTGATGAATTTCACAAATTTCATGAATTGTAGTTCAGTCTTTTATTTGATTTGAAAAATTAAGTTACATTCTATGAATTTATTAAAATAAATCATGTTCTCAAACCTTCAAAAATGAAGAATTTGAAAACTCACATGAGATATAGATTTTTTATTTCATAAATTTTAACCAAATCTATAAATTTAAAATCTATCATGTCAAATGAGACCTATAAAATCTGATAAAACTCAATAAAATAATATAAATACAAATGCCTATATCAAAGTAGTATAAAGTCATTAAATTTATTTGATTGGTGGCAATTATTCTAATAATTTCTAATTTTGTGAAGAGATTTCTTTCTTTGGTTATAACAAAAGAATTTATTATGCTACACAAGCTCATGAACATTAATGAGATAAGACACTGCTAAATTTGCAAGCTAGCTAGGTATTATGTGCTTCTCTATAGGTCATATATATGACTAATACAATCATCCAATTCTTGTTTAATTAATAACTTTTTGATAGCTTCAATCATATTCAAATTACTACGTTGAAGAAAGCATTTTATATATAATTAGTGTTTGAAGAAAGTATTTTTATAATTAGTATTTTAACTCAAAGATGAGTATATATACTCCATTGATAACGAATTAATTTAAATTCGAAGGCTAATTCCAAGAGCATTCACAATATCATGATTTCTAACAGTGAAATATAAAAGGCCATACACTTTCATATATAAGAGAATTAATTAAGAACTTACATGAAAGAATATTTAATAACTCCCAAGAGGAAAATAAAATAAAATGTACAAACAAATATAGATTTACTCATTGGGAATAGCTAGATAGATTGGAGGGAATACGAGTGAACACCATGTAAACATGGAATCATTGTGTCATGTGCTAACAAAATTTATTAAGACATTCGTTAAAAAATTTTAAGACTTTTTTCTTTTTTCTTTTTTTTTTTGAGAGGGAAAAAATTTTAAGACTATACATATAACATTTAATTATTATATTTTATGTAATTTTATAGAATACAGATAAAATTTTATGTTTAAAGAAAAATAAAATGATAAGGAAGAAAAAGAAAAAAACTACATCAAATGAATCTAAATGCATTAACAGGTGAAATATGCATTGTCTGACTGAGTTTAGGGTCTAATAAACTTTTTTTTTTTTTTTTGAGTTATTATTGTTGGAAAAGAATTTTTCAAAAATATTTATTAGAGACTAGTAAATTTTATTTTTAAAGGAGAAATTCACCTTTTCTTAATCACAAAAACTTTAAATTAAAAAAAAAAAAAAAAAAAAAAAAAAAAAAAAAAAAGCAAATCGGTTGTGGTTTGGTTGCAAGCCTGACCTTAGTCGAATTATAGCCTTAGGCAAAATTGCAATGAAATACTTTTTTTTTAACTCAATCAGTTTTATTTAAATGATAAAATTACATAATGAAAAGCTTAAATAACAATATATACAAACTCATAAAAAAAATATTTATATAATCCATTTTTCTTAAATAATAATATATGCAAACTCATAAAAAATAAATAAAACAAACCTATATAATTTAATTAATAGCTACAATATGAGGCCCTAGGCACAGTCTTTATTGTCCTTCTTTTAAGATCGGGCATATTTGGTTAATCTTCTCATTTCCTTTAAGAATATTGAAAGTGAGAGATTTCATATTCGAATATGACAAATCATAAAATTATTACCGATTTAGTAAAAAATTAAAAGGGTGTGTAACCCTACTATTTCGGCCAACTGGACCTCCAATGAATAAAAAAAAAATCATAAATTATTAAATTTTCACAACAATATCTACAACATTTATTTATTTATTTTTTAAATTCTAAAATAGTGTTTTTAAAAAAGAAGTTTTAATTTCAATAGATTGCGTCCTACTAAAAATTTGTGGAGTTGTTACACAAAGAAGCGTTAGTTATGGTGGAATTATTACTATCGTGCATAAATCTGCATTTGGCTTTGCTAATCATGAGTATTACAGTGTGTTATGTTTTGCAAGAGAAAAAGCCTTGAAGTGGCAATATTTAGGGGTTGAATTGGTAACTTTACCGTTTTGAAAGCAACTTCATTCATTAATTTGAAATGGATAAATTTAGGTAAGACTTTTGTGGGGGCAAAAAAATAAATAAGAGAATGTGAATGGGTCAGTGGCTCTGATAGAATGAAGGGAGTTGAGTGCATTACAGTGGTACTGGAAACACAAACACAAACACAGGTTTCAGTCAATAGCATTGGCACATACATACATATATATATATATATATATTATAATTTTTAGATTGAAATTAAGGGTCTGAGAAAATAGCACTGAATTCAAAACGATATAAATAAAGTGTGTCTGTGTAGGAGCGCCCTTTGTCGTCTCTAGCTCTCTGCATCACTGAGAGTGCCTTTGTGGAGACCACACATGCATATTTACACTTTAACAACTTTTAAGGGCTCTGAAAGAAGGGATTGGTGCATAGCCAATATACCCTTATTATTATTATTGGTCTCATTTCCCATCATCATATATACTGTTTTTACGTTATATGGACTATATAATGGAGGTGGAGACTTAACTTTTTCAAAGTCATCTTTCCCACTGATTGTACATAGCCATTAGTTACCCACACCCAAACCCCAGCATGTGGACCCCATTACGTTTAATATCACACTTGCCTACATTTAAAACCACCATTACTACCGTTCAACCCCCAATCTATATAATCTTCTTTTAAATGCTAACATCTTGTAACAGAATTAATACATTGTTGGTTTTTTCCACAAGTAATTCTGGATTTATTTAATTTTGAGCAATACAATTAAACGCTTGATTATTATTATTATTAAACAACTGATATGTAGATAGATAAGATAAGGCAGATATTTGTGGTTAAATTGTTGCTAATGCTTTTGTGTTTGAGGGAGGACAGGGGACCCATTAGTTGCTCTGAATGACAGTGCAGTGGAATCTTGATTAATGGACAGAAAATAAATTAGATAGTACTCAACTGAAAACAAGCACATGTGGTATCGTTTTTCCGTATATACTATGATTCTGTTGAGCATTAATCTGTATGAAGTGGAAGTGGAGGATCCCAGCTGAGCTGATGCTACTTGTTCCCACAATCTTCCATAATGGCAAGCATATATATTATGACCATCACAATCCATATATATATGACTTTACCCTTCATAATCCTTCTCTGTAAGTTTTGTCTCCTTAATTTCTGTTAGAGATGGTTTAATTTTAGAGCAAATCAGTTGAAGACCAGCAAACAGATATTACAGAAACAACATTAACACATCATGAATTAATACTCACTTTTCTTCATCAGAAAGTTCAATACATTCACAGATTGATGTTATAATGTCACACATTCTATTCTTTCTAAATCCTTCTTGTGAGTCCGAAAAACAGAAACCTTGTGAGCACAATATATTAACATGTTACTATATTATGTTTGTGCTTCTGGTGGTAACTTCTGGTCAACCCAAAGATAGTACACTATTAACATTTGCCACAAATGAAACTATATTAGACTTCTTGGAGAGAAGTGCAGAAATCTTCATGCTGTATAATCGATGAAAGAAGATATTTAGAACAAATGAAGGAGCATTCTTGTTGACCCATCCCCAAATGACCTCAGATCACCAGGTTTGACCATGGCTCGACACAGAGGACATGTCCCTTCTCTCTCAAACCTGGAATGCAAGTAATATCTCGTCTGTCAGGAGAGCAACTAAGTTGATGTATATATAAACACTACATTGTAAACTATTCGTAATATTATGGACCCCAATCAATGGGAATTCTAAGCTGAATCAAGCCAATTCATGCAAGGAACTTCATATGTTATGGCCACTTAATACTGACTACTTTACATGATAATTCAGTTTCTAACAGCTGTTTATACTTGCTGACAAATTTCTAAACTATCCTATCACAGTACATAAATACAAAGCATAATTCCACATCAAACTAGAAACAAGCTTTCCGTTATCATCAATACAGCATTTTGCGCATTTATCATAAAACGAGAGTGAAAAAACTGACCATTCAGAAACACACTCCTCACAGAAGATGTGTTTACAGCGCAACAAAATAGGAGCATGCATCTTTTCCTGGCAAATGGCACACAGGAAACCTGCTGCTTTTACCTGCATTGGACAACTGTGGGCTCAAAACCATGTAAACTTCTCTGAAGCTAAATAGTATGGCACAAACATTAGCTCCTACATTATAGTCACTGATTTCGTATTTCAGATGCTTATATACGAGTAACTGTGTCAAGATCAATATTTATGTATAACAGAGCCATCAATGGAAGACAGACAGACAGTCTTCTTGAACAACAATAGAGAATGAGTGCTAATGTTCAGAGATGGGTCTCCTACTAAGCATTCTAGGATATGTTTTTCCTTTTGTCATAGAACCATGCTGAATTTATCTCTCTTCATGCACAGTCCTTATAACAATTACATTTCCAACTTAGGAATGATAATTTCAGCCATGAAAAAACAAAAAACAACCTAAAATGAAAACCTCTGCAATGGTATTGCTCTTATCATATAACAAGGTATGCATTGCATTCCTGAATCCATAAAAGCATCAGTTAAGACCATGGAAAACACATTACAACAGTTTTTGCTTCATTTCTCTTTTTTCCTTCCTCTGACACTGATTGCTCTTTCAAGAATAATATGGTATGGTATGAGTAGATAGGTTGCACAGAAACTCTTTAACGTGTGCTTCAGGTCTAAGCAACTTCCAGGTATTTTTTTGCCATTAAGAGACATACAATGTCTAAATCAACTCCAGCATATAAAACTCTGCATTGTGACTTATAAATCCATTTGCCTTGATGATGTAGCAGAAATTAAACTTTTCACATATGCTTTGCAAGGTGGATTGTCATTGCCTCTGTGCTGAATAACTCATACTAAAATGAAAAAATAAAACAACATTACTTTGGTTTGTTGAGCCAGTAAAAGTAATCTAAGGAAGTTCCATTAGTCTTCTTGTTTCAGCTTACTCCTTAAAATCATTAGAGGATTCACAAGCAGCTTAAAAATTCATGAAATGTCTACACAGCACAGGCATGAGGTTGTGATTACTCTCAGAGGGGGAAAACCAAAGATTGTATAATGACTAGCCATATGGAACGCCACAAAAATTGAAATGACAGGAAATAAAATATCACTAACAAAATAAGAGATGAAATGATTCTCTGTAACCTAGGAGTTTCCACTTTACAGCAAATATATATTATTGAGAAACTACAATTGCAATACAAGAAAGAGCTGATCTTTCCTGTGATGTAAAAGGAAAAATCAAACAGCTTACAAGTAAAATTTAAAGCCTTTTTTCCTGCCCTGGAAACACAGGGGGAAGGAAGAAGCCTGAATGACCCACATACCTGTTCCACACTTGCATATGTTCCATAATGAACTTCCTTTGATAATGCCTTTAAAGCTATAAAGAATAATTTAACCTATGAATAACATAAATTAGGTGCTGTGAAGATTAATTGTTCTGAAGACAATGTTAACAAATTGGAAAACCCCATAGATAAACACAAACATTAGAGAAGAACTTACCTTCTCAACAACAGAAGTGAGCTTGAAAGTTAAATACAGCCCAGTAGTTAGTGATGAACAGAGGCTTCCATATTCTTTGTTCAAGAAGAATCTATACCAGACAGGTGTTGGTACCAATTCACGATACAACAGCAACATATACTCGACCAAGGTTAGCAATTGACCCTTAGAAAAAGTCAAGGCTTCAAGGAAAAATTAGAAAATTAAACTTGCAGTGCATACAATATTTGAAGGTATTTTTGTAGGGCAAAATCATTTACCTGTCGGCGATAATTGATGCTTCCACCATTCTTATAATAAATTAATAGCAGACACTTGAAAGCCATCGCTGCCTGTCGTACCAATGTATCTGAGAGTAGTAAACTTTAGGGAATATTCATTAAAAATAGTAACTTAAAAAAAGGTATTAATGAACACAAAAGGCTACAGAAACATGCAATATTGCATTAGGCAACTTGAACTAAAAACAAGAGCAAAATAGGAGAACATCATAAGCAAAGCCAAAAGAATTTTGCATTTCTATGATAGCATTGCTTTTGACATTACTAGAATGTCAAAAGCTGAAAAAAATAATAAAATGCACAACAACTAGAACTATATGGACTGAGGAAGCTATCAAATAGCTTTAAAAACAGTCATAAATATTTTAATGCATCATCAAACAAAGTGCTTCATTTCTCCTTCACTTCAATAATAATATCCATATGGTTTGCTTCTCATAGTTGGCTGACCAAATAAGCAAACTCCACATACATTTATCTCATCACCATAAAAATTGTATATAATGAGAAATCAAAACTAGTAAGGATTGCTCAAATCCATACCATTTATCATAACACTGAAAATAGCATGCCAAAAATGCGGTATTACTTTTGGAGGAAGCATGATCAATGGAAGCAAAAGATCATCATTTCTATACCAATAGTAAAGACCAACCACGTAAAGCATGAAAACTGTGGAGATTAAAACAAGAATTGAGACTTTCCTCTCTCCCTGCAGAAACCAACAATTATTAAGCTTCTCTTTTTATAATTTTTCTTTTTCAAAGTGAGATTGGAGAAGGAACTTCTATAAATGGAACAGACACTAGAGAACCTTCAGAGCAGTTGATCTTTGAAGAACGTTGTTTGACTTGAACAAGACTACTGTAATCCCAATTACAACAATGAAACCTGCAATTTAAAAAAAAAAAAAAAAAAAGATATCACTAACTAGAACATGAATCCAAGAATCCAGAAAGAAAAAAAAAAAAAAAAAAAAAAAAAAAAAGGAGAGAATTGGAACCAGATAAGCTAAAATAATCATCAATAATAACAGTACCATAATGCTGCTTAAACTACCTCAGAATCAAATGGTAAAGGTAGGACGAGTGGGTAAGCCTTATGTTTAAAAATCCCATTCTTATTATATTTTTCAAATTAAATATCATAAACAAATACTTTATCATTAGGGCTAGAAGCCAGGCCTGAGTCAGGTATAGGTAAATTGTAAAAGAAGAGATCCTCAAAGCTTAATGAATGCAACAAAACAAAACACATTATAGCCTGACAGGTCAAGAGTAAGAGATCAAGTGAGCTCTGCTCTCATCAAAGCTGATATTTGGGTAACAATAAAGTTGACCAACCAAGTCATAAAGAAACAAAGATTGTTTGCTTTCTGAATTCTACCGTGTCCATGTACTCCCTACTGACCAGCAATATTTTGATTGATCACTATGACATGAACCATATTCAAACACTAGAAGACTCTTCTCCATGACTTACCAATTTTATATTGTAAGAGCTAACTAACAGAAATTGTATAAAAGGTTAGCTAAAATCAAACAAATGATTACTTAGTGGTCAGGAAAAGATACTTTTGAGAAAAGTCAAACTAATTAGTTCTTCTGCATCCCAAAATTTAACAATAACTTCTGAATGAAAAGCCTAAAATATAGAGTTATCTTGCAAATTCTAATCATTGAAATCAAATTAAGGACTTATCCTAATGATAATTGTTGGGATTGGGGAGCCCACTTACTTGAGAGATTTCCTTAATGGGCGTTGGTGAGAAACGCACTCATATGCCTAACACCACACTCCAACCCAAAACCTTAAGGCAATGGGTTTATGGGTCCTTCCTACTTACATATCCCTTTTTAATTCCTTCTCTTTCCAATATGAAATTCTACCCACACTTAAAATCCTAATAATCTCCCCTTTAAGTGTGAACTTCCACATTGGGCTTGAACTCTCCCTTGAGCGAAAGCCTTGAGTATGTACGGTAAAAAGCCATAACACTCTACCAGGAGAGTGCACTGGGAGTCTCCTTAATGTTCCACATGGAGGTTGCAACCCATTGGATCTGAACACCAAACCATACTCGTCCTTACCGAGCCATCAGCTCTGATACCACATGTTGCGATCGGGGAGCTCATTTACTTGAGAGATCTCCTTAATGGGTCTTGGTGAGGGACACACTTGTGAGCTGACACCACACTCTAATCCTAAACCTTAAGACAATGAGTTTATAGGTCATTCACACTTATATATCTCTTCTTAATCCCTTCTCTTTCCAATGTGGAATTCTACCAACTTGAAATCCTAACAATGATAATGTATTAGTCTGTCAAGTTGCCACAGTGAAAAGAAACCCTCAGAATCACATATTCTTTCATATCCTTATTTTTGCTTTGTGTTAGCATATAGCCCCAATTCCTCACTAGCAGTTACATAAGCACATCACCATTCAATATTTATCTTCCTTTAGACTCCCAAAATATTGAACATTTGCTTGCATCACATGCAAGCAATGATATTATGCATTTAGAATCTAATTGTTACCATAACTAGAGTTTCTATTTTGGCTTTCAAGTCCAAAAGCACAAAGAAGTTATCATGAATAAATTTCTTTGAATTATGAGAGGGATCCAAGCCACTATAAGCCAAACTTACTTTTAAGAATTGAGGTCAATCTGGAGTCTACAAGATCAAATGAATAGGTGTACATTTTTCAGTTGCACAAATACCTCTTGATAAAACTGCAACAACATTGGTAACATTTACCTTGCAAGTGTTGAAGAATGAAGACAACCAGCAATAGCAGTAAGAATGGAAGAATTTGCTCAGCCCATCTGGCAATATGCTACATTTCAATATCCTGGAAAGAAGAATCAGGCCCATCCAAGAAAACATCCCCAACCAAATGGGTGCTGTCCAAATGGGGAGTTAATGCAGGAGAAGATGCCAATGCAAGTCTCTCATCAGCTGCATCACCATTATCAGCATCAGTATCTAATGTTTCACCATTCTGTTCATCACTCCCTTGCCTAATGAGGTCATGGCCTCCAGTTTCAATAATCTGAATAGAAACCTCACCAGTACCATAATTATTGCTGGTGCCATGGTTAGAAGCAGAATTAGGCAACTGGGTCTGAGTGTAAGTTCCATTGACTATGAAATTCTGGTTGGTTTGATATTGTGGGGTAGAGGGTAAGGTTGGAATTGTTATGATATGCTGCTGTAATTAGTTGTAATTAGCTATAATTAGTCTTGATTTACTGCTGTAATTAGGTTGATTAGCTAGCTAATTATTAGGGATTCTTCTTTATTAGTTTCCTAAATCTGTACTCTTATTGTACTA
>CATKHJ011056448.1:0-21909 GCA_949750685.1 Vernicia montana
ATTTAAAATCTATGTTGAAAATAATAAGAATATATAATATTGTATGATAGCAGTTTTATTTATACTAATTAGGATAAATCCTAACTCTAGACTAAAAAGGAACCTAATACTAATTAAAATACTTATTTAAGAAGAAAACTAAATAAACATAGGAAAGAAAGCTAAAACAAATTCAACTAGGAAAACTAAATAAAATTCCTAATTTAAAGAAATCTATAATAATCTAAATTAAGAAAACTAAATAAAATTCCTAATTTAAAAATTAAATAAAAATAATTCATAAATTTTATCTTATTTTTCCTTAACTGCATCAACTAGTCTTATTGGTAACTGTGTGCTCTGTGTATTGATGCTTTATTATGAATGTTTTGGATATTATTGCTTTCAATTATTACTAAAAGGGTTCACCTGGTGTGCAAAGTACTCCCCGGCTAGTGCAGGGATAGGGATAGGATGGGCGCAATAGTAGGCAGTTCTTCCTTTGTATTCATTTATTTCTAACAGCTGAAAATGTCATACAAGTTCTTTATATACAGTTTTAATAAATCTATGCTTTGTATCTCTGGGCATGCACTTGCACCTCAATGTGGCTAGTGAACCAGAGAACTATGGATAAAATTTTCTCCTGCATATGATATCCTTGCATAGACTGCATTGCTCAAATAAACACGGTAATTTTGAGAAGTCATCTATTGGTAGAGCCGAAGAGGCATAGTTAGGTAACTGCTTGTAAAAGAATATATATTGCGGTAATTAGAAATTTGAGTAGTTGATGAGCTTCAGTTGCTCTGTTTAATTGCAATATTTTTATGCAGATATAGGGAATTATCTGATAGCAGATAACAAATGGCGGAACCTGTATTCTCAATATGCATGAAGGGATAGTCCAAACTCCATATTTGTTTTGGGCATTAATATGGTGTCTTACATCATAATCAATTTCTGTCATTGGAAGATACTGTTTTCTGAGGTAAAATATGGTGAACAAACAGATTGTTGTAACATGTACAATTTTGCTTGTATTCAAATTGAACAGCCGTGTCATAAAAACTCGATCATTATTTTGTTTTGAAGAATGGTGGGATTGTACACTAATGATGAAAAGCCCTATTGGAAACAGATGCTGCAATGCAGCAGTGAGTACTTTTTTTTTTTTCTTTTTAATTTCTGTTATGTTCCATTGAAATTTTGAGTTTTTCTAAATTTTGATTGGCCTTGAAGTTTTATTTTTTGCATTTTCAATCTGAAAATGCAAAAACACAAAAGGATCAAACACATACAGCTGTAGCATTTGTGACTCTGTACTATTGACTTGGTCGTTACTGGGGACTTTTGGTTGTTAAAAGTCATGGAAATCGGCTGTAGACATTGACATAAGAAGAGAGGAATAAATATTGAGTCACTGTCTGTGTGCTTGTAGGGACTTTTGGTTGTCCACGTGATTGAATTTTATGGGATCTAGTCTCAGTATTACACGTCAAGTGTTGAGACTTTTTTTTGTATGTTTACATTTGCATGTAATCAAGTTCAAGACATTATCAAGACCCACTTCAGATTTTGATCAAATTTGTTCCCTTATTAGTCCACCTCCAGAATAATCTTGATAGGGATTTTAACTTGTCTAAATCACAACTCAAGCTAATTTTAGTTGTTACTAATAAAACTATGTAATTAATGTTGTTTTTATCATCATCGTCCTATCTTTTTCTTTTTTCTTTTTTTTTTTAATTTGATTCTGATTAAAATTTGAAATTAAATTTGTAGTTTTAAAAATGATTCATAATATTAATAGTTTTATTAATTGAATATTTGTTTTGTTTCTCATATATTCAAATTCTAATAATATCTTCACTGTTTTTAAATTACTGAAAATTAAGAATTGTCTCCTTAAAAGATAAAGAAAAAAGGAAACTTACTTTTATTTTTGGCACTCTATATAAAATTTACTCCCATACTTAAATAATTTTATGTTTGACATTTCCATTTAGCCAATTAGAGTAGTTTTAACTGCCACCACTAAGATTAGATACTCATTATAAAATGAAGAAATTAACATAACAGTCAATAATTATTATTATTATTATTATCATTATTATTATCATTATTAATATTTCTCTTGTTCTTAATTACCATTTAGAGGAGAGATGGTTGGATAAAATAAAAAATGCTACCAAGTTCATATTTGCAAGATGTGACATTGAATAAGGTGGTGTTTGGTAAAACTGAAAATTAAGTGTTGAAAATTTAAATTCTGAATTTTAATTGTTGAATAAAATAAGTGATATAATTTTTAAATAGTAAAAATATTTAAAAATTTAATTACTTATTACATTCAGTATAAATTTTAAGTTAAAAATTTTGATTTATCATTTTAAGTGATTTTTGACTTAATTTAAACTTTTAAAACGTAATTATCAAATAAATTTAAAATGATTAAGTATTAAAAATTTTAATTTTAAGTGTTTAATGGTGTTATCAAACACCACCTAAATCTCTTAAAAATTGAATTTTTCTTATTGCTCGGTTTTTGATTATTTATAACAACTTTTGACTTTCTTTTTAACATCTCCAAAATCATTTCTTGGTTCCAATGCTTTTCACTAAAGCCTTGAATTTCATTATTCTGAGAAAGATTTTCAAGAAAAGCTAGTCAAAAGTTTGTAAATACAAAACCAATGAAGGAGATTGATTAGTAGAAAGATAATCAATTAGACCTGCTAAAAACGCATGAGAATGTCTTTTCTTTGTGAAGCAAGAAATGTAATCCCTCCATTGCTTTTTAATTACATTTTTTTGAAGAATTTTTTTTAAAATTATCTGTCATTTTAAAAAATAATAAAATTTTAATTTTTTTTTAATTTTATCCTTTATTATTATTATTATTTATTACTTTATAATTAATGCACATATTATCTAGTATTCTATAACTAATAAGAGTAATTTAATCTTTTTTTTCTTAAAATTTATTATAATTAATTATTTCTTAATTTTTGTGAAATAATAAAAAACATCAATTAAAAAAGAATGAAAAGAGTAGAATTAAAAGATCAATTGATAGAATTTAGATCTAAAAAGACTACTAAAATTATGTATATCTATTTTTTATGTAGATAAAAAAAAATACAAATACTTTGGGTTACTCATTAGCCAAAAAAAAAAAAAAAAAAAAACTTTGGATTACTCATTATTAATACTTGGAAATTGGAATTCATAATGTCAAGTCAATACTCTACTTAAACAGAACAATGAGAATCTAACTAAAACCATGATCCATCCCTCTTTTATACTACTCTTTCTGTTTTAAAATAATTAACGTTTTAAAATATATATATTTTTAAAATAATTAACGTTTTAAAATATCAATGAAATATTAATAATATTTTTTTAATCTTACTTTTATTCATTGTTATGCCCGCTACTTAATATTAATGGAGTTTAAGTAATTCAACAGAAGAGTAATTTAGTCATATATAATTATTTTTTTCTTATAATTAAGGCTATTTAATAAGTTTTTTAATTTTTGTGTCACTACCTTAAATATCAATTATTTTGAAATGGATGGAGTATTTAATATAGATTTTGTCAATGAGTGCTCTTAGGATAATTATTAAAATTAATGTAGATAAAATTAAATAAATTTATTTAAATGTGTTAGAATATGTCACATCTAATAAATATAAAAATATTAAGTGATTAATATAGAAATGAACTTCCCAACCTTAAGTTGGTTCTCTCAAATCTATATTAAAAATTTAACAAAATGTAAATAGAATAAGAAAAAAAATAAAAATTTTAAATGGTTAATATTTAATTACAATCATTACTATTCAAAATGATTGTAAAAACTTTTACTTTTCTCTCATTTAATTTAATTTTAAATAAATTTATATAAATTTATATGCATTAATTATTTCTTAACCAATTTCCTATGGATACTTGTTATATAAATTGTTATTTCCTCCATTTAAAAATATATCTTGTTTAAAATTTTAGCACAAAAATTAAGAAAAATATTAAATTATTATAATTCTAAAGTGAAAAAACTAAAATGTTCTTTTTTTTTATTTTGATGTAGAGAAAAAAAAATAATTAATGCAAATGTTTAGTAAAAATAAAATGGAGATAAAGTTGAAAAAAAATAATAAATATTTTGTTGAATTCTTAAAACTAGAAGATATTTTTTAAAAAAAAAATTCAAAAACTACAAATATTTTAAAATGTGTGGTATGTTGTGTTGTGTTCGGATAAATGCTTCACAAGTGAAAATGAACATTTAGGTGGAGTAATATCAATGAGATTAAAAAAAAAATTAAAAAAAAAAAGCATCTAAGTTTTTATTTTAAAATGAAATAAATGCTTTTGACAGTGATATGCTTTACAAAGTCTAAGCTAAGGAAAAAGGCTGTAGCTTTTTCCTATTACAGGACAATAACATACCTCAGAGATACATAAATTCTTGTTATAAAGTCAATGAAAAGCTTTAAAATTGTGTTAAGAGGACAGTTGGGGAAGAATAAAGCATTAGCATAATATAAATGGAAACAGTAATAATGGATTCATAATATACTTAATTTATATTATTTTTTTTTCTACCACAAATATTTATAAAGAATTGAATTCTGATTTCTTATATTATGAAATAAATATTTTATCATATTAAAGTATCATAATTAATTTGATATCACTTTTACAAATTATTATTTTTAGATAAAAAATCTTGCAATTTAATTTTTGTGAATTTAAAATTAATTTTAAACTCATAAAAATTAAGTTACAAGTAGTTATAATTCATTTGTTCAATAAGATATCTTATTATAATTTTTAAAATTATTATTTGCAATTAAAATACTAAAGGTTCCATTAATATAATAGCAAATTTAGATTATATTCTTTAACCAGATAATCAAGAACTATAATCAATCATTATAGTCAACAACCATGCAATGAAGCTAGACCAAAATCCTTCGAAATGGTATCATTATCATAACCATATCATTCTCATCATCATTATCATATAAATGAGACAATTTTTATTTTGGATTTTTGGGATCATGGAGAATTTTAATTAATTTTCAAAGCACTGTAAAATGTAATAAATATTTAATTTAATAGTTTATTCCTCTACATGACATTCTAACAACCTCCACAAAATGAAAGTGGGAATTAAGAACAGTTCAAAAAAAAAAAAAAAAAAGTGGAAATTAAGAAAGTGTATAAAATTATGGGATATATTTGATGTGGGTCTTCTTCTTTATTATATAAATCGACATTAGTAGCCTTTTAATAAAGCTAGGTTTTACATGCATGCCTGTAACCCCCTTTTTCCCTACACAACTATAAGTGCCTTCAAAAAGCAAAACCCTATAAAAATATCAAATATATATATATATATATATATATATATATATATATATAAAAGATAACTTGGTTAAATTATAACAATTCCTTATCAGTTGATCTATACGCTCGGTTATAATATATATAAAGGATGATTTTTTTATTCATTTAAAAATTTTAAATAATAAAAAAAAAATAATGTAAACAAAATGATTTGTAATTAATTACATAGACATAATCACAGTCAACCAATAAATTTCATACTTAAATTAATTAATAGGATTGTAGGAAGTTCCTTAATTATGACATTGTTTTAATCATATCATCAAGTCAATCAAAATCATTTGTTCTTCACTTCTTATTGTAGTGTAATAAATAGAGTTGATTTGCACTAGAAAACAGAAGGAAAATAAATGATATATATATATATATATATTCAAAATTTTTTATTTCTAAAAACCACTCTAATATCTCTAAACTAAAAATTCATTAATATATACTCAAATCACTAAACTAATAACTAGATTCAAGTTTTATGCTTGGATTAAGTAATAAACATAAAAAAATTAAGTGTTTTTATAAAAAAGAAAATTTTAGTCATTAATTAATTAACTCATGACAGAACTCAAAACACAACGTACTGAACTTGTAGCAGCCTATGTGCTTATTACTTTTGCATTCTTCCTTTTCTAATGTATGCAACTTTTTAAGTACAAACAGAATATGAACAAAAAAAAAAAAAAAAAAAGCCCAAAACATTTTCTAATTTTTATTTTTTAAGAAAAAAGAGAGAAAACAAAGGTTGTTTCAAGCTGTTCATCATCATTTCAATTTGTAGTGATGAGCAAATCATGGTCATAAAATGAAGGAAAAGATATGCTTTGTTAGTTTGAGATTTTAATTTTTAATTTTTTCTTTTTTTTTTAAAAAAAAAGAAAAAAAATTGTAATTATTTAAGTCATTGGTTCTTACACGTTACATCTTTTGTTTGACAATTGGTGCCAAAAACAAATTAATTACACAACTTTACACTGTATAATCATAATTATTCCACAAACCTAATGATTATGCTAAGGAAATCCATTTCCAACCATGTGTGCTGCCTTTAATTTTTAGCTATGACATGTTGTGTTAATCATTCTCCCAACATTTCGACTTTCCGGAGATCAAACTCCCAATTAGGGTTAATTTGTTTAATTATAAGATAGCTAATTAAATTAACCCTTTCTTTTTATTATTATTAATTTAAAAAAAAGAAATTCAAATAAGCATAGTATTCAAAATGTGTATTGGAACATTATATCATATTGACTCAAATTAAAAAAAAAAAGGTTTAATTATAAATTAATATATGCACACAAAATATCTAAGAATAGTGTAAATTTACATAATAAAAAGTGAGAAAGAGGGGAATTTTGATTGTAATTTGCATGTTAGATAGTGAAAGATACCTCAAGTTTTGATTCATAATTAAATTAACTATTTACATGGTTAATTTATTATTATAATTTATTACTTTAATACAAAATATAAGGGTTTTAGCTTTTTTTTAATATTAATTTTATTGATGAGATTTAAATTCTGACGTTCACTTTTAAAATAATTTTACTTTACTACTATATTAAAATATCAGTTATGCTTTTAATTATATTGGACTTTTCAAATTTGCTGCTAGGAAATTTCAGTCAATATTGTCAATGTCCAACATGTAATTAATAATAATAATAATATGAAAAAAACTGCAAATTTAATTAATTATGCATTGGTTGTATATCTCAAATAGATAAAAGTCTGAATATTTTTTTGTGATGCTAAAGAAAAATTATAGATGTTAAAATTTTAATTTCATCGACATAATCCCCTTTTCCAAATACTTAGGGAAAAAAAAAAAAAAAAAAAAAAAAACCTCGTAAATAATCACATCTACATCATTATAGCTTAAGCCTTCTATTTACACCCAACTAGAAGTAGATAGAAAATTTTGTAGATTTATATACGTTTTTATTTATCTATTTATAATAAAATTTAACTATAGAACAAAATAGCTCTTTATCTTCCCTAATTTCTATTTTTTTTTCTTTTTTAGAGTCAATAATATATTTTCATACAATTGTGTTTACCCTATGCATATTTTGATGATGTCAAAACTTGGTAAATTTAATTAAAACATTATATGATCTTTGTTTCTAAGTGTTTGCAGTTTGCAGGGCATAACGGACATTACACATTATTCACTCCGTTACGCTTAAATCAAAATTTAAGAATTTAGGACATAGACGAAATTCATGAGCGTTTCCATTCCTTTACGGGCGGTACCAGTCTTATAGTAACGAGAATTACTGTTTAGTAACGACCGTTACCATCTGAAGGATGAAATTGTGGAGCTGGACTGAGCTTGAAGTTCTCCCGTTACCAACAAGCTCACCACTGTTACAGCTGACCAGTAACGACCGTTACAATACAATCACAGGCATTATATGTCGTTTTCAAGCAAAATTTGCAGAGATTTTTAGCCGTTGAAGATGACGCGGGAGTAGATATCTATCATTTTTACTACAGAACAACCATATTTTTGAACCAAATTTGAAGACCTATATATGGGTGAAATTCCTAAGTGAAGACTAAGAGATATCAAGTGCATTTAAGTAAAATCTAAGCTCCAAAACTTCAAATTACTCTTGCTATGTTTTAGAACACTTTGTATTCACACTAAAATCATTTGTGTTCATTTTTGTAAAGCTATTGAGCTCCAATTCTTTCAATTGTAATAGTTTTGTATTAGTCTTGAGAGATATTAAACCTCAAATCTTTTGTAATTGATTGAGTGTTTGGGTGCAATCCCAGAAATCTAGTATAAAGGGGCGAAATCTCGAATCAACTAAAGATGTAAGAACTGTTGGGCGCAAACCTTGAATAGTGAAACCCTAAAACTAGGATTTAGGAGAAGTGGAAGCATGAGAAAAGTTTGCTCCGAATCACTATAAAATTCGCTAAGAATTTCTTGCTCTCTGTCTCTTATTATTATTATTGTGTTGCATTTGCTTAGTTTATTGCATATAGATTGATCAATTGCATTAGAATTCAAAACTCCTATTCACCCCTCCCCCCTTTAGGAGTATTGTCATATAGGGCTCAACAATTGGTATCAGAGCTTATGCTCTTATTTGTATAAAATCTAACGATTTTGAGAGCTAACAATCCATTATGGCATGTTCATCAAAAACTCCTTTCCAAGAGGAACATTGTAGCACATGACTTCTATTATTTTTTGGTACAAACTATAATCAATGGAAGGTTATGATGAGATTCCATATGAGATCTCAAGGATATAATCTTTGGGAAATGGTAGAGAAAGGCCCTCTCATTCCTATGGAAGAAAGCACAAATAAACCCAGGGATCCTTCCACCTACACCGCCGATACAAGAAAAAGTTGGCATTGAATGACAAGGTTGTGGATTTGCTATTTTGCTCACTTGATGAGACTAAATTCAATGGAGTTTCAGCTTGTGAAACTGTCACGACCCAACTCATGAGTCGCGACTGTCCTAAGGTATGGATAACCGATAAGGCACCGAACACTTATAGAACACACTTACTTCTATTATTCCAATGAAAATTCAGCAAAGTGCCGGTTATACATATCACACGCCCCATGATACACAACTTGCAATGAAACTAACACTTCAAATAATAATTTCTTATTCCCTCTATTTCAAACGCAACATCACATTTTCATAGCAATTCAGATCCTCCTATTATTATCTCCCATGAAACACTAATCAAAACTTTTATAAATATTTGACAATCATTTTTGATCTCAACATATATCAATTTTAAACTCATCATATACCATTTATTTACTTATAATATATTAATCATATACTCATACTATAGAAAATTCTAAATATAATTTTATACTTATTAATTAAAACAATTCATAATCAAATATTACAACCCATAATGACCATGGAGCACTAAAGTAGATTTCAAATTACATGAACATTGCAAATAAAAGAGATCAACTTATATCTTATTAGCTCGGAAATTCTCAAGTGGAGAAGGATACTTGAGATTTACTTTGCTCATGTCTTCTAATTACCTGTAAAAATATTAACAACTACGGAGTGAGAAAATTCTCAGTGAGCAAATAACTTACTAACATGATATGCTGGCAAGAAGTAAACAATGATAGGTATTGATATTGAATAATCTCATTATAGAATAGCATTTAGAGGTCTCATATATTTTAGCAGGAATCAAATAATAATGGTTATCGATAATAAATAATGGTATTATGATTTGGTATTTACGGTTCTCATATATCTTTTTAGCAGAAATCAATAATTTAGAAGCAGAGAGCTTCCCATATATTCACATATAAGAATGGAGTAGCGGCTTGTGCCTTACTTACTCCCACATATAACACATATAGAGCGTAAGATTGATCAAGTCTTACGGCTAGGACCACCCCTCCCAATTGAGATTCGGATGCATACACCCCATCCGCGGGTTTTACCATGTGCACAGGGTCTGATGTATTACCCACATCAGTCGGAAATTTATGTTTTCAATTGAAATCTCATCATATATAACATATATCAATTGTCATTGTTCAAGTAACAATATGGCATATATCATTTGGATTCAAATAGCAATATTCACTTGAGTTGGTAATTGAATGAGAATTGTTATTGAGAAATCCTAGCAACAAATATAACAATAAAGTTGGGGATTTGATCAATCAAGTATCACATGATTAGCTAGGAATTTTAAGAATCAAGGAATTCGATAATATCGATAATATAGGATTTTCATATATAAGGAGGGTTTTCAATGATTAAAAGAATACAATGGAATGCCCATATCACATTAGCAAATTATTTACTCACGTCCACGCCTATGCTCATTGACTATTACAAACAGAAATGTTGATTTTCCAATTCCACAATTCTTTTTCCTTCTCTTGATCTCCTCTTGTCACTTTAAATATGGTTTCTCCTATGATAAAGAGTATAGCCGAATTAGAAAGAGGTAGGAGAGTAAATACATTCCTTTGTTGGGTGAGAGAAGTTGATCCGAATAAATAAAAGCCAAAAAGACAATCTAGCATTTTTTTATACTTCATATGCATCTAGAATGAGTGGTGGAAATTTTACAATAAATAATTAGAATTTATTAAATCTAAATTAAAATAATATCCAAAGGATAATGATGGAAAGAGGAAATTTCATAAAACAAAATGTTAGTACTCCTCATTTACCTAAAGAATTCGGATAAGCCAACATTGTGGGCCCCATTTACTTTGTGTTCTTATTTTCTTATTACTTAAAATTAATAATTTCAATACTTTTCTCAATTTTTCCTTATATTCTTTCGCACCCTCATTTCTAAATATTAATTTTAATTCAAGGTATAACCATCTATTCACTAACAAATAGTTACATTATTCATTCTCACATGAATATTCGTTACACATTAATTAAGTCACCTAGTAACAATAATTTCTTTTTGTTAATTTCCATTAGGGTTTCCAAGTTTTATAACTCGTTAGGATTTAAATTCATTTACATCTCATGTTCGAACACTCTTGATAAACAAGTCTTATCCAGGGAAGGACTTAGGTTATTACAGAACGGTAAAATAGATATGGAATATGATGAAGATGACTCATGAAGGCACTAGCCAAGTGAAGGACACCAAATTGAATATACTCATCATAAGCTTTGAGAATTTCACCATGAAGAATGATGAAACCATGGCGGAGATGTATAAGAGGTTCACTACACTAGTGAATGATCTTAAAGGTCTTCAGAAGACTTTCATTTAAAAAGAGCTAATCACTAAGCTCTTGAGGTCTTTGCCGAAAAAGTATAATTCAAAGTTGGATGCTATTGAGGAATCCAAGAATTTGAGTTTATTGACCCTTGAGGAATTGGTTGGGAATCTTATCATTTATGAAATGAAGAACAACAAGAGGTAAGAGACAAGAGAAAAGGAGAAAGAAAGCACCTCAAAGAAAGAGAAGTCCATTACTCTAAAGACTTCAATTGAGAAAAAGAAATAATCTTCAAGTGAAGATGATGAGAAAGAGATGCTACTTCTTGCTAGAAGGTTTAGCAAGTTCAACAAGTTCATCTCCAAAGACACATATAAGAGGAAGAGCTTCAACAAAGATAAGGGAAAGCAAGTGGAAGAAAAGACGAGTAAGGTGATTTGCTATGAATGCAAGAAATCAAGCCACATTAGACAATAATGTCCTAGTACTAAACACAAAAAGAAGAAGGATAAGAGACTGTGAGACCTTGCCCGAACACCTCTCCCCTCGCTCGGGAACCTTAAAGAAAGGAAAGTGATTTTTAAGGGAGGTTTATGTACGAGTTTCGATGCTCACGATTAGAAGCGACTATCGCCTTAGAAAATTTGATTTGATTTTTAAAAGAGATTTGAGAGTTGCCACCATAATTTATTTAAATGAAAAAATTAAGGAAAAACCTAATTTGACTTCAATTTATTAATCTTTGATTAATTTTTCCAAGGATAAAGTAACTAGTCCTCGAACCAAGTTGAGCTCGGGGAATAGGTTTTTGGTTTTAAAATAATTTCAATTTGGCTCTTTGGTTTAATTTGACTTGAAAATTAATTTCATGAATGACAAGTAATTAATGACGATTATAAAATGCATGATCATGGCATATTTATGTAATATATGAAAAAATAAAGAGCAAGTATTTAAACATTCGCAAGTAAAGGAGAGTATTTCCTCTAACCCTTATGGGTATTAAGGAAATCAAAAGATCACTCTTTTACTCCAAAATAATTAACTAATACCATTAATTAAAATTTACAATGTACAATGGAAAAATAAAAGGGGGAGGGAATTGATTGGAATTTGGATTTGAAACTTGGATTTAGATTCCAAGCTTTCATACGTACTCCCATTGAATGGGGATCAAAATCCACGTAGTTCATTCTACGGTGAGGTGGAGGGGTTTAAGGATCGGTCAGATTCGATTGGGTTGATTTGATTTGAGATTTGAGTGAGGGTAAGAGATTATACCTTCTTTTTGGGTTTGTGTGGTGGGAGAGTGGTTTTGCCTTAGCGGAGTTCCGTTTTGGAAAACAAGGTTGGTTTAAAAAAGGAAATTAATTTGATTGATTATTAAGTTACCCAATTTTAATTAATTAAAAGGATTAATTAATTAAGGTGATAAATTAATCAAATTGAGTTGAAGATTAATTAAGATTAATTAATTAAAAAGAATTTAATTAATTAATTTTAATTAATTAGGATGATTAATTAAAATGAGTGTGAAAAATAACTAGAGAGAGAGAGAAGAGAGAAAGTGGATAGCAATCAACAAGTGCTCAAGGGTTGTTTTGAAATGGTGAGGGAGTGGGGTATTTATAGGAACAGATTGGGGGGGGTAAAAAGACCAAAAAAGGCTTAAAAAGTGGGTTAAAGGAGGGGTAAAATGGTTTTTTTTGCAAAAAGGTAAAGAGCCACCAGACGAGCTCTCGGACGTCCGTTAGAAGGCCTAGCGGACGCGCTAGGCCATCTGGCGGACGTGTCAGCACGGAGTTGACACATCAGCCTCCGTGTTGACGCATCTGACACGCGTCAGAACGACGCGTGTCAAACGCGTTAGTGCAGATGCGCCAAACGACGCGCGGCGTTCGCGAGATGTCTGGTGTGTCCTCAGACCCGCCTTGCTGCGTCCGTGAGACTACCTCGCGAACTCGTGCAGATAGCCCACAGACGCGCTGGCATGGCTCGCGAACGTCCACTAGTTGTTTTGGGTTCCGACCCTTTTCGCTCTCCGGTTCGGTTTTTGAGATTTTTGGGTCAATTTTTGGGAGTTTCTAGTCAATTTTTGGGGTATTCTGAAGTCTGAAAAGTTACGGGTCAGTGGCAGTAGATTCAAAATTAATTATGGGACATTTTAGCAGTCAATTTTGAGGAAAATTCGATCAGTTTTGGGAAAATGCTGTCTGGTATAGAAAGTCCAATCAAGGTCGAAAAAGTGATATCAGTTTGTGTCGAAAAAAATAAATCGTTTACCTTTCAGGGGCACTGCCCCCTTAACTCCTGCCCGCTAACCGAGACCGCCGTACCGGCTCTGCGTAGCGCAAGAAATTTAGCTGGTGTCAAGTTGCAGCAGCATCTTAAGGGTGCAAAATTGAGGGTTCATAGAGATAAATAAGATATTCAAAGAAGAACAAGACTTATGCGACTTGGAGTGGAAGTGACACTTCAAAAAATGAGGAATCATCGGAGGATGATGAAGATGAAAAAGCCAACATATGTCTCATGGCACAAGAGGATGAGCAAAAAGTAATTAAACCTTATATATTTGATGAATTGCAAGATGCATTTGATGATTTGATGGAAAATTTTGTGAACACTATAAAGGATAATTTTTAAAAAAAAAGAATTTGTGTCATTTGAAAAATAAGCATGAGAAAATTTTGCAAGAACCTAAATCAAAATTAAATGAGCTCTTAAAAGAAAACGAAAAACTCATGTCTCAATTAAAAGATTTTAAATACTCCTTTAAAAAGCTATCTTATGAGTATGATAAAGTCATGAGTGAGTGTGAGGCCTCGCCCGAGCACCGGTCCGATCCGCTAAAGGGGATCGAAATGCTCATTCGGGTTTGTACTCACGATGGAACCCTCGGGTTCGGATTGGTTGATTTTGAAAAAATGCATTGGGAGTCGCCACCTTAATTTTATTTTATTTGGAAAAAGTAAGGAAAAAACCCATTTGACTCCAATTATTATCTCAAAGGAAAAATATCACTAGCCTTGAAACCAAAGAGGATTCGGGGACTAGGTTTTCGATTCATTTAATTGGTTTGACAAATTTAATACAAAATGACTTAAAATGATTTCATAAACAATTATAATGCATGAACAATTATATAATGCATGAATTACCATTAAAGCAATAAAGGAAATAACAAAAGTAATAAAGGAATAAATGAAAACATCAAACCTAAACTATGTGAAGAAGGTGAAAGAGGAGGAAAATTTATTTTAATTGGATTTGATGCTTTAGACAAGCATGCCTACGTATCCGTTCGAATGTGAATCAAAATTCACGTAGTTCGTCCTTCTTGCGAAGGGGGTTTGTTTAGTCTGAGTCTTTTATCATGTTTCAGATTAATTGATTAAAAGGTGGGTTGATTAATTAGCTAACTTAATTGATTTACCAAGATGGATTAATTATTTCAGATTTTAATTAACTAACAACATAGATAAACCAATTTAATTAACTAACTAAAAAATAAAATAAATAAATAAATAAAATGAAAAGAGAAAGGAAAAGAAGCTTACCTTGCGCTTGAGCGGCTTTGGGATGACAGAGACTTATCTCGGTCGGCGGTAGACTTGCCTCGGACGGCGGAAACCTTTGACTCGGCAGGTCGACTTGGGAAGTCGCAACCCAATCTCGCTTTGCAAATCAAGGAGCAATAGCTAAGCAAGAAATAAAAGAAACTGGGGAGCTCGTTCCTTTCGGACCAAGCTTAGGGGAATGACTCGCTTGATGCAAAGGCTAATCAAGCAAGTCAAGGGATGTGTGAGAAAGCTCTTTGTGTGGAAATGAGCTGGGGGGGGGGTCTCATTTATATAGGAAGAGAGGCTAGGAACAATTTTCACATTTTTCAATATGGGAAACATGAAACTGAAGTGCAAAACCGCACACGGGCCTTCTATAACCACACAAGACTGATTCTGGACCGCACAGAAGGCTGGAGTGACCGCATAGATAGAGGAGTGACCGCACAGAAGGAATTTTGAACAGAAAAAGGGCTATGCAGTTCCGCACAGCCCATGTGCGGTCACCGTTTGGTCTTCGACACCCAATTTCGCCGATTTTCACCGTTTTGATCCGTTTCAACTCCCTTTTTTGTGATTCCAGTTGCGTTGTGCTCCGTATTCAATCCCGAATAATCTAAGGATGATTTAGAAGCTTGAGGGATGGGTCTTGAGTCCCGAGGCTCGAATTCTCAATTTTTGAGATTTTGGCGATATTTGGCTATTTTGGCTTTCAGAGATCTGTTTACCGAGTCTAGGTGCCTCTAGGGTTCAAATGCATACTAGAGGATGCAAAATTAAGGGTTCACAGTGAGCTAAATGACTTAAAAGAACTTTTGAGAAAGTTTTCTATTGGTAGCAAAACTCTTGATGATATTATTGCTTCACAAAGATGTGTTTTTTATAAAGCCGGTTTGGGTTACAATGTGGATTTCAAAGTCAAGAAAGTTAACTCCTTCTTTGAGAAAAAGACATTGAAACCCAAAAGGCTAAAAAAGTGCTCATATTGTCATTTTCATGGTCATGTATTGTAAATGTGCCCTATCAAACTTAAGAGGCCATATACTATTAGGAAGGTTTGGATTCCAAAAAGAATCAAAGCCTACAACTAAAAGTGTTTGGGTTCCTAAGGGAGCTAACAAGGATGGACCCAAAAATGCTTGGGTACTAACAAAAGGATGAAAAACTATTGTCTTGTAGGAGCACTCAAGAAAGAAGAACAAATGGATGCTTGATAGTAGATGCTTAAAACATATGATCGGAGACAAGACACAATTCACCAAGTTGGAATCCAAAAGAGGAGGAAATGTAAGCTTCGAAGACAACTCCAAAGGTAAGATCATTGGAATTGGCTCAATTGGTAATGTTGACCTCTCTATAACTAAAATGTTCTTTGTTAATAATCTTAAGCATAATTTGTTGAACATTAGTCAATTATGTGATAGGGGTTATAGAGTCATTTTTGAGTCACTTGCATATGAAGTTGTGGACATCAAAACTAACAAGATCACTTTCATTTGATATCACCAAGGAAATGTATATGTTGTGGACCTAAATGATGATTCAAACAAAAATCTTTGCTTATTTTCAACTAAAGATGATGATACATCCTTGTGGCATAAGAGATTAGGCCATGCTAGTATGGATGTGATTTCAAAAATTTCCAAAAAAGGTTTAGTAAATGGTTTGGCAAAACTTATATTCAAAAAGAAAAGTGTTTGGGATGCTTGTACAAAAGGAAAACATTCTAAAAGATTTTTTAAATCTAAAAATGTTGTTTTAACTTCTAAACCTTTGCAATTACTTCATATAGATTTATTTGGTCCCACAAGAACTTCAAGCCTTGGTGGAAAGCATTATTGTCTTGTGATTGTTGATGATTATTTATGCTTTACTTGGGTATTTTTCCTTGCTCATAAACATGATGCATTTCATACATTCATTCCACTAATGAAAGTTTTATAAACTCAAAAAGGGTATGTCATTTCTAGTGTTAGGAGTGATTATGGAAAATAGTTTGAAAATTCAGATTTTGAAAATTATTTCAAAGAACATGACATTGAGCATAATTTTTCTATACCTAGGACTCCTCAACAAAATGGTGTTGTTGAGAGGAGAAATAGATCACTGATAGAAATGGCTAAAATCATGCTTTGTGAAAATGATTTATCAAAATATTTTTGGACGGAAGCGGTTAGCACGACATGCCACATGATCAATAGAGTTATGATTAGGCCTATCCTCAAAAAGACCTCATATGAGTTGTGGAAGGAGAGGAAGCCTAATGTTGCATATTTTCATCCATTTGGTTGTAAATGCTTTGTACTTAATAATGGTAAGGATAATCTTGAAAAATTTGATGTCAAATCTGATGAGGCAATCTTCCTTAGTTTTTCTTCTCATTCTAAAGCATATCGGGTTTTCAGCAAAAGAACCCTTTTAGTTGAAGAATCCATTCATATTATTTTTGATGAGTTTCTTACCAAGATTATGAATAGGGATGATCACATTGAGGCCATGATGGGAGATCTATCCATGAAGGAACCACAAGAACAAAGCATTGAGATAGAAAAAGAGGTTGAAAATGAAGATGCACCTCAAGAGCCTACTCATCAACAAAGTGAAGCTCAATATCCAAGAGTGAGGAATGAAGTCAAAGACACACCCATTATTAGAGATCTTACTTAAGGTGTAAGAACAATATCAAAGGTCCACAACACTTGTGAATATGTAGCATTTCTATCACAAGTGGAGCTAAAGAATGTAAATGACAATCTCAAAGATGATCATTGGATTATAGCTATGCAAGAAGAACTAAACCAATTTGAGAGAAGTCAAGTGTGGACAATGGTACAAAGACCACAAGACCATTCGGTAATTGGAACCAAATGGATATTTCGCAACAAGCTAGACGAATCAGGAATTGTGGTAAGAAATAAAGCAAGGTTAGTAGTTTAAGGTTATTCACAAGAAGAATTTATAGATTATGATGAAACCTATGCTCTGGTAACTAGGTTAGAAATTATTAAAATGCTAATTATGTATGCTTTAAGAACTTTAAACTTTTTCAAATGGATGTACAAAGTAAATTTTTAAATGGTTTTATTCAAGAAGAGGTTTATGTTGAAAAACCTCCCAATTTTGAAAATGATAAATTTCCAAATCATATTTTTAAACCTTTCAAAAGTTTTATATGATTTAAAACAAGCTCCAAGAGCTTAATATGAAAGGTTGAGCAACTTTCTCTTTGAAAATGGTTTTTCTAAGGGAAAAGTTGACACAACTTTATTCATAAAAGCATGTGAAGAAAGATATTCTAATTGCTCAAATATATGTTGATGACATCGTATTTGATGCTACTAATGAGCTACTTTGCAAGGAGTTTTCTAATTCTATGCAAGGTGAATTTGAGATGAGTATGATAGGTGAACTCAACTTTTTTTTGGGGATACAAATCAAATAATTGGAGAATGGTACATTGATCAATCAACTAAGTACATCAAGGAGCTCCTCAAAAGATTTAGGATGGACAATACAAAGCCACAACTCACTCCCATGAGAACCTCAACAAAGATAGAGGTTGATGAGAAAGGTAAATCTGTTGACTTAAAGCTCTATAGAATCATGATAAGTTCATTTTTATACTTAACCGCATCTAGACCCTATATATTGTTTAGTGTTTGTATGTGTGCTCGATTTCAATATAATCCAATAGAGTCTCACATCGTCGGAGTCAAAAGAATCATAAGATACCTTGTGAACACACCAAACTTAGGTTTGTGGTATTCTAAGGGATCCTCATTTGATTTATTTGGCTACTCCAATGTGGATTATGAAGGATGCAAGATTGATAGGAAAAGTACAAGTGGCACATGTCAATTTCTAAGAAGTATGCTAATTTCATGATTTTCTAAGAAACAAAACTCAATTGTACTATCAACTGTGAGAGCTGAGTATGTAGTAGCCGTTAGTTGTTGCACTCAACTTCTATGTATGAGATCCCAACTTGAGGATTTTGGACATTTATTCTATAGCATTCATATTAAATATGACAATACTAGTGCCATAAATATTTCTAAAAATCCCATTCAACACTCGAGGTCAAAATATATAGACATTAGGCATCATTTTCTTAGGGATCATGTTAGTAAAGATCACATTGCATTTGAATTTGTGGACACTAAAAACCAATTGGTGGATATCTTTACCAAAACTTTGGAAAAGGAAGCATTCTTCTACATCCGGAGAGAATTAGGTATGATCGACACTACTCATGTATAATTCTTCCTTAAACTATTGAAATTGTGAAGATTCTTTATATATGTTGTTTGTATTATGTGATATGCTTGAGCTAACTTTTACCAAGATTGAGAAGTAAGTGATAAAATTCTCTTGAAGTTATGTCACTTTAATTTCAAACCACATTAATCTTTGCCAAAAGGATGAATTACTAGCATATGAACAAATTTGTGTGAGTCAAGCACAAAATTTTAGGCCATTTGCTCAAAACAGGTGAAAATCCAGAGTAACCCCGTTACAGTTTTGTCACTCTCGTTTTCAAAATTTTGGAATAAGGATAAAGTAACGGCCATTGCAAAATTTAATGCCTGTTACCCATCGATGATATAAATAGCACCATTAGATATTAAAACATAACCCTTGTTACCCTAAGTAGTTCTCTCTCCCCAAACTCACTTGAAACCCAATCAAATCTACTTCAAATCATTCACCATGCTTAGAAACAAGCATGTGGATCAAAAGGGAAGAAGAAGAACAAAGGAAAAGGTATAAATATTTGGGAACTCTCCCAACCAAGGAATGATCCGGTGAAAGTGGCTTTTGGACTCTCATTCCCCACTCCGAAACTAAGGGCAAGGTTTGACATGCTTTGGAATCACGAAAAATTGGTAGGTGGCCATCCTTTGTCTTTTAAGGATTTGGAAAAGTTAGGGCTGCATGAGATTGTAGAGAAACATTGCATTGATTTCTTTGGGGATATATATCTTGTTAAAATTCATGAGAATATCTTTGCAAACTATGTTTATGAATTCTTTACAACATTAAGAGTAGAGGTTATGGGTACTATGAAATTCAACCTGAGAAAAGTATAGCGTACATTGACTGTGACTTAACTTACAAAAAATTTTCATTTGAAAAATGGTGGTTTGGCGGATGTTCTAGAAAATTGGGAACCCTCTTCTATTTGGGAACGATTTACTGGTCTAAAACCTTTTGATGCAAAGTTATCTAAGGTTACAAAACTGAAAGATATGGCTTTATGGGTATTCCATCGGTTCCTCACCTATACTATTTTTGCCAAGGGTGACAACAATGACACTGTTAGTAGAAAAGAATTGTTTAAGTTATGGTGCTTAGTTGAGAACAAACCTTTCCATTGTGCTCGATGGTTTGAGGATTTATTGAAGGACATGGCCAATAAAACTAGGGGAAACTTCTTCTTGAGATGTACATTACCAAAAACATAGATTACTTCAAGGTACTTCAACCTTCGGAAAAAGACTTTGTAATTCATATCACACCAAGTGACTTGCTCAATTTGTCCACCTTCCGGGATATGAAAATTGCTATTAAGCATAAGGCGACCAAGAAATGGAGGCTCACTTGCCCCTCGGATTTCAAGGAAGATGATTCTAGTGGAGATGAGGGTGAAAATCAAGAAGAGCAAGATGAGGATGCTGAAATTGAGGCAATGGTGGAAAGTTCTAGTCCACCAAGGCTAAAAAAAAAAAAAAAAAGACGTGAGCATCATTCTAGCTCACAAACTGCAACTCATGATGATGTCTCTTCTGATTTTATGCTTCGTCAAGTCATGGACAAGTTGTCATTCATCAAGGGCAAGCTTAAGTCTCGATTTGATTCATTTGAAAAGCACATGGACGAACAACATGCCTCCCTCACTAAGCGCATGGATGAGATGGAGACTACTCAAAGGACGCTTAGGGAGTCTATCAATGCAATGAGAAGAGATTTAGTAGTTGGCATTCTACCGGAGGACATATTCACTAGGCCCTCTCATCATCAACCCCATCACCAAACACATGATAAAACTCTAGACCAACCTCCTTTGCCATAACTCATGCTCTTTTATGATTGTAGTTCTCACTATCGAAAAAACACCATTTACTGACGGAATATTCCGTTGGTAAACATATTAATTCTATCGGTAAATGAAATTACCGACGGATTATGGACGGAAAGTAAATGTCAGCTAATTCGTGGTCGATAAAACATTACTGACGGAATATTCCGTCTTCAGCCATTATCGTTAACATTACCGACAAATGTTTCTCAGTCGATAATGTCTGTCGGTAATTGGACGGTAAATTAATTACAAAATAAGAAAATAAATTAAAAAAAGATCAATTTCGTCAGTAAATAATAAAAAAAATAAATATACTGTAACATTCTATATTCATACTCCTGTTAAAATTTTGGCAGCATCTCCCTATAGTTTTCCTAGTGCACAAAATAAAAAATGTCATAAATTAGAACATTTTTCAATATGTACTAAGAGAACATATAGAAGATAATAAACTGAAATTTCAAGCAACAGTATGAAATAGACTATATACAGTAAGTTATATTAGACAATGATATCTCTAAATTGTCTACGTTGGACAATTTAGTGTCCTCTCATCATTCGATGAAAATGACACCAAACAAGTATCTATGGTTAAGCCTAACTTAATTTTTTCTTTAGAAGGAATTTCATATTATGCTTGCCTTTTAAGGTTATTTTTTAATTTTAATTTTTATTCTATTATTACTCTTAATTTATTTGTACTTTCATTTTTATTCTTCTTTTCTTTTCTTTTCTTTTTCTCTATAATTTTGGATATAATTAACTTGCTTGCAATTGTTGACTTCAATAAAATACATGCCTATTACAAAAAATCATAAAAAAAAAATACACAAATACTCAAAAAATACAACAACATATACTAAAATACATACAAAATATACATACAAAAATTTCAAATTATACATATAATTATAATTCAAAATTTTCATACAAAAAATTAATATACAATCTCTTGTAGCGCAGAAATCCAAAAAATACAATAAAAAAAATCCAAAGAAATTGAAATAAAATTACAAGCCAAATAAAAAATCGAAACTAAAAATCCCAAAAATTCAGTAAATTCCATATTAATTATAAAAATAACAAATTAAAAAAATATACACAATTACATAAAAAAAATAAATTACATAAATAAAAAATACATACATAT